>OY979718.1:11252781-11425281 GCA_963855995.1 Muricea muricata
GAATAGGTAATATAACCACGATATAGATATGCTGTAAATTCGGGATGTTGTCAAGTGGCCATTCACGTTATATATATATTTTTTATCGAATATAAATTAAACATTAATCTAAAAAACTCCAAAAATTTAAAGTATTTATATTGTGCAAAAATATGAATATTCCAAATCCAACTAACTTATATCATTAAAAATTATAAATGTCAGTTGAAAATCAAACTTAAAGTTGTACTTATAAAGATATTAATTATAGATTTGTATTTCGTTTGTATTTTCGTTTTTATTATTAAATGCATTTCAAAACTAACAGAATTCATCGGCAAATACGGGCCCCGTTACATGCAAGCAAATCTATAAAGACAACTCGATTATCACAACCATCCAGGAACGCCATGTCTAGCAAGTGATAATAAACATAGATTGTCGTAAGAAACCTTTTTTTGATTCGGAGAACCACTGATCATTTTTATAAAATTCAAAAACTAAACGAGACTTACCAGTGAGATGAAGTTTGTTTGTGATTCTACCAAATCCAAGGTGACGTGCTGGGGGTTAACATGAGATACACGTGTATCGCCGTAGATTGTCAGATTTTTAAAGTTGTGGACGCGATTATATAAAAAAAACAAAGAACGAAAGCACAGTGATGGGTTGGGAATATGTCGGCGGGAGGGCATGTAAACCCTTTGCGCGTCGCCTTGGATTTGGTAAAATCACAATCAAACTTCATCTTACAGGTAAGTCTGTTTGAATTCTACCAAACCTGTGACGTCACTTCTGGTTAACATGAGATTTTAAAGCAATTAATTTTCGCGGATACAGTCATTGCAAAAGTAAAAAACACATTTTAATTTCAATCTAATACCGCTTGATCAAAATGATTGCTCCTGACAATAGGTTCGTTATAAGAAATTGTAAAGGTCGATTCTCCTAACCACTCAATGTGTGTTAGTATATTGTCCGTAGTGATTGTATGACTCGCTTTCGCTGTTGAAGGACGCTTTTATTAATCCACCGGCCATTAAATAGCGCTTGTTCTGACATAACAGTGTGGATTTACAAAGGATAAGAGAAAACCTGTATAAAAGTTAAATCTTTTAAGGACAACTTTTGAAGCGGATATGATGTTATATAGTTTAAAACAGAAGTGGCCCACGTTTCTTGATACCGTTAAGTTGGTTTCCTGCAATAGCACTTATGCGGGTTTTCCCTAATGCTATTGTCCTTACCACCAAGTCTCACTTTGATGTGACTTGTGAGGAAATTTATCCGTCACTACGAGGCTTGGTGGTGAGCACAATAGCCTTAGGGAAAATCTGCATAAGTGCTATTGAAAACACCTTTGAGATATCGTACTACAACTGGCAAGTAAGCCCACCTGGGTAATGCTTAATGCCGGACATATTCTGGCATTCTGCCAAATAATTGAGAATTAATTTGCCATTCAATACCATCCTCAAAATGAGGGGACAATGCGTCAGCCGTGACATTTAATTGTTCGGCTCATTGGCAGCCGATAACCTATTATGGTAATCAATGCCCCAGAACACGACAAGATGAGCACCAGAGCATAAATAAGAGTGGTCTCCGTCACGCCGAACGTCGTGCTGGATCCCTAGAATAGTGCATACGCCGCTGTCAAAATTAATGTTTGGCACTTTTGCATCGCACTCTCAGCTTTCTTTGTATTCTTAGTCTTTCTATTGTTGGTTATCTATTCCGGTAACAAGCTGTATCGACACCTTCGCCGTCATAATCTGTGACTGCGCAAAATCCGTTTGCCTCGATGGAAGTAGATATACATAGTCGATAGACGGACTATTGCACAGTAAACGTGTACTGCCAAATATACGACAGTTGTAACTGTTGGTTTTGTAAACTAAAGATAAATTAAAACAAGAAACTAAATATCAATGAATACCAAAGGAAACTGAATATTTACCTACAAAGTCCAGCAACGTCCGCAACCACGGCAAAAAACAGCGTACTGACAATCCACGGCGACACACGTGCAACTCATGTTAACCGGAAGTGATGTCACTGGGTTTGCTAGAATATAAAACAATTACCGTACCGGTAACTCCAAAAATAAACATTTTTAATTCCTAGCTTTCGACTAAATTTCTGCCATCCTCAGGTCATGATGTTACGTTACATTTCAAAAAAATAAACCTAAAATAATAAAAAAAATAAATGCTAGAAATTAAAAACGTTTATTTTCGGAGTTACCGTTGTTTTATATTATAAGTGCACATATTGTCATTTGGGATTTAATTTATTTGTGAAATTTAGTACATTTTAACACGAAATACAGTATATTGTTTTCGAGAAAAACTTCACCTTCACGGTTTTTTGGCTTTTTAAGTTGAGGAGCTGACGTCATTTAAGTCATTTTTGAAGCACGAATTAACTTAAATGACATCAGATCCGGTAACTTAAAGAGCCAAAAAGACCATGACGTTGGCTTTTTTGTCTTGGAATGAAACTGACATTTCCTAAAGTGTCCTAAATATCACTTTAAACCCTTTTTGCTGTGTCGATGTCGCGCGTTCTAGGAACCCTTTCCCTTTTCCGACAAAATATACATAAAATACTGGGGATGAATTACATATACCCTTATAAATCCTTGAATAAAATTTCGATCACTTTACTCATATCACAAATAAAAATGTTCACAGTGATTTACGTGAATGTGAAATGTGATATTTGGTATACTCCAGTAATTTGATCTCATTACTTAATTGTTCAGATGACAAAATCAAGCCAATGGCAATTGCTGCAGCAGTTGTTGCATTCATCCTTGGTATATCCGTCATCTTACTTGCTGTTGCCTTGCTTTGCAAAGCAAAACGTCGTCACAAAGCTAAAGTCTTGGTTTACAGGCAGCCATACAAGAATGACAGTTTAAGAGGTACTCGATATAACAATGGATTTGAAAGTGCCTCTCAATATCATGTCAAACGGTAAGCAATAATGCTTTATTAAAAAACCTTGCTCTCACGGCCATAATTAAAACACAGTTTTCTGATTAGATGTTATGACTTTCTTTTGCATGTTTGTATTTGTTTTTGAAAATTAACACTTCTATATACCGTATACATGGAAAAAAACCAGTACAGTCTGATTGTGCAAGTCGAGTGGCTACGTCATTTCATTGATATAATTTATAATGGGGGAAGGGGGCTATAGGCTCACGGATCGGCGTATTTAAGCCAAAAAAATGTTTGGATTTCGGAACAGTGGCAGGATTTTGCCGGATATTATGCCGGATATAAAATATAACGGATTTAGATTTAGCATATCGGATTATGGATTTACTTTGTTTTCTTCTCACGGATTATATCGATTTTATTAAGATATGGCAGATAGCCGGTGACACCTTGGAATTTCCTGTTAAGGAATGGAAATCGTGGGTATTTGGGAATCTTCATAGATTCGGATTTTATCCTAAATATTTTCGGATTTGCTGAACATTTTTTGCTGATTAGCGGATTTGGCTAGGCTTATCCCCCCCCCCCCGCACCAATTTAGTTCATTGAATGCCATAACTCGAAACATACATCAATTTAGGGGTTTTTTAAGAATTATTTTTGTCATTTATTATCATACCATTTCAAGCTAGGCTATATTAATTGCACAAGCTTATTTCTAATAATTTTTGTAGTCCTGCGGATATGAGTCATGAAGAACCAGCCATGTACCAAGTGACACGCAATGGTCGCACACGAGCTCCAGTGACCTACCTACCTGACGATAACAAATCCTCAGTTTCTTCAGTAGTTTGGACGTCTAATGATGCAAGAAAGGTCCGTGCGAATATCGTTGGTAATTAATGGTGATCTTTAGATCTGGCAAAAGCAACATCGTCTGCTCAAGTATACACATCAAGTAACATATCATAGTTACAGTTTGAAGATATAAATATTCTTTACCTTTATTAATCAGCAGACGTATATATATCCTAACCTTCTGCACCTTTACTTATTGACATTAGTCTACTTTGTATGGAACGTCACTCGCTTTCAGTCAATAAAGTCACTAGTCACTCATTTGTAAATCATGTTGATTATTACTATAAATAATATCAAGAATATGGTTGGAGCAGACGCCTTTCAAAATCATGGGACGGATCCTCACTTCGTACTGTGGCAGCACAGTTATGCGACCAGATTTGGTTTTTTTACATTGATACCTCTTTTAACGTTTTTACCCAAATGATATGAATAAACCTGGACCAAGCATCCATGCAGTGCCTCTGGTGTAATGACAAAATTTCGGAGCACCAAGATAGCGGATAATCATCATTTCGTCCGTCTCTTAAGGAAATTGCGGACAATGAATCGTACTCTCATACCTGCACGCAAAGAACACTGGAACTGGAGTACCAGAGAACAGGGTCCAAAAGGTGAGGGGTGGGCCTCTTCCCATTTCCCACTGTCTAAATCCCATAAAAATCCCATAGTCTCAATGGCTGTCTTGTTCAAATCTTAATTTTATTCCCATTTTCGTATTGTTTTTCTTCGGCCAATGAATCCCAGTCCAAGCTAGTGCATCCAATTCCTCTTTTTACAGCACAAAATAGACAATTTCCTATCCCCATTCTACCCCTTCAGGACGCTCTAAAAATGCAGCAATGAACTGCATAATTTGATTGCTGCAACTATTGAGTGCAGAGATTAACTGTTCACGTTAAATAATATGTGTCATAAGCTACGATAGCAGACTCTTTATACCCTGCACTATCTAGTTTTCAGACATAGATGCTAGAAGAAATTCGTTTAACACCGTTCAGAATAATTAACTGAATAAATTACAACAAAACGCATGCTATTAAAAAAGATTAAGAGACTTTTCTCGCAGATTCTGACAAATATATATTGATGGTTATACACTAGTTAGGAGAGACAGAGTTTGTACCAATAAACTTCAAGGTGGTGGGATTATTATCTACATCAAAAATGGCATAAATTACATGGTGTCGGTGACAAAACAAAATTTAAATACATGCTTGTTAGCTAATGATCTTCACCAATTGATTAAGTATCCAACAAGAATTACTGAACATTCAAAGACAATAATTGACTTAATTTTTGCTAACATGCAAGACAAAGTTGTCCAAATTGATATTCTTAACAATTCTTTGAGCGATCATTACATTATCATATTTGTCCTAAAGGGCGGTGTTCAGAAGCTGCCGCCGCGTAATCAAGATCTTTTAAGCATTATAATAAACAATCGTTTGTTGACGAGTTGAGCAGTGTTCCATGGAATGTTATTAATGCCGTTGATTCAGTTCATAATGCCGTTTTCCTTTGGAAGACATTATTCTGCACTGTTGCTAATCAACATTCCCCCATTAAGAAAAAAACGCTTGAAAAGCTTTCTTTTCCATGGGTTACAGAGAATCTTGTTAGCATTCGTCGAGATCGTGATTACTTTCATGGTAAACTACCGGATTCGCTTGGTCATGACATCGAATTCGGGTAGTTTGCAGTCATATTTACTCTTACTAATTTTTTCTATGATTACTTGTTGTTAAATTCTGCAATACTATTGTAAGTGTAACAAGAGCCACACTTTTCGTGGAACTGTATTCAATTTGATATCGTGACCATGCGGATCCCGTACCGTGTAAACGGAGTCTAATGGAAAGTACCATTGGAATCTAGGACACTATGCTAATCGCGAGAAGAAACATTTGAAATCAGAATACTTATGTAGTCTCTTGATGATTCGAAGACTGATAGCCAAAAGATGTGGAGCGCTATAAAGAAAGTTCTTTCAAATAACGTTACACAACATGAGATCCCTACAGTGGTGTATAACAGTAAAATGTATACGAATGCAAAAGACATTACGTCTGTACATATAGTAATCCAAGAACCCATTTGAGAGCGGCATATGCCATCGATGTCCCCGCAACCTTCTAGTTCTGTTTATCTAACAAAAAATGATAAATACAAAAGACAAGTGCACTATCGAGGCCAGGAAAGTGCACGGTAATCCTCTCTGCGCTTGAAATTGTAAGAACAAAACGACTTCTCTGATGTATCTCTTCACAGTAGCTCCTGCCCTTGACTTAAAACAATCTAATATCAAATTCTTGACTGTAACTATTGGTCTAGACTTCCAAGCCTCAGAATCTAATAATGCCTAAGCACAAGAAAAACATTCATGAAAATTGTTACTTATTAAAATTATTACTTATTAAACCAATCATGAAAATGACTACTTGTTGCTATGGCCTATCAATTGCCCATCGGCCTTCTCTGACCGCTCGGTCAGAGACTTTACACGCCCCTCGGCATATCCCCACAACCTTCCTCCGAACAACCTTCCTTCGTTTTCGCCTGTGACTAACGCCCCGCAAGCGTAACTGCTAGCATCCGAGTAAACGATCTTGGTGTGTGCTATTTCTTGAAAACAGTACTTATTGTTGGCATTTTTTATATTCTCCAACTAAAATTGTATTTCTGAAACACAATAGTCAATAACTATCCAATACATCAGTGTATTGTATCCCAATCTACTGCTGCCGCTACTGTTATTTGACAGTGTCTGGTCATAATGCTAGCAAGCCGACCCAAAACAGGGGCCATGGAGATAATAGACCCAACAATACGTGCTAATTTACGAGCAGACTTGTTAGGACACTCAATTGCATCGTTCAGTAATCTTAAGACTTTTGGTGATACGTTTATCCGTGACCGAAATAGTTCCTGCTTTCGCATCCCATTTAAAGCCAAGCCACTCAATAACTTGTATTGGCTCCCACATACTTTTTTTTTCTGCGACAATAAATCCCGCAGCATGCAAATCTCCCTGAATGTGGTGGGCTGCATGCTCAGCTATATTGTAAGTTTCTTCGATGTCAAGACCGTCATCTAAATAGACTACGCAATGAAAACCTCTGGACCTCCACAATTTTACCAGTGGCCGTAGTAGTTTTGTGAAAATATATGGGGCGGTAGCCAACCCAAAAGGTAATTGGAAAAATCTCTGCACACCGTCTTTAAAAGTCCAGCTGAAGCCTAAATATTTTCTATGCTCCGGAAAAATGTCCAAATGATGATATCCACTTTTGAGATCAAATTTTGTCATAAAGACGTTTAGTGTGAAATATTCTAGGGCTTTCTTATGATCATCAAACTTGACTTTTCTTTTGTAAAGACACTGGTTAACAACTCTAAGATCTGATATTAACCTTCGCTTCTCTGAAGGTTGCACAGATACCGTAAGAGGATTAATGACATGCTTTTCTCTGCATTGTACTTCAGAGATCCTTTCACTCTCTAGCAATTCAGTTATATCTTTACTGACAAAATCGCTATGCAGTTTTGCTGAGTTGTTATTCTTCTTCAAAGAATAAGCCGGCTCAACCTTAGAGGGAATTTTGTACCCTTCACATATCATACTTATAATAAATTCTGGAGCCCCGATCTTTTGCCAAAAATCTATATGCTGTTTGAGTCTACCCCTTACTGAGTATTCATATGTTGCTCCGGCCTAGCCCTAGGAGTTATAATTATATTTGTATCCAATTCCCCTTTTTTGTTCATACTGTACCTCTAACACATTGTTTTCATCCGCAGACAAATCGCTCTGCTCACTTTCCACCCTGTACAGTGTACTACTGTACTTGTACTTGGTTGGGAGACGTTAGGCTTTCTGGAGTACTGATAATTTCCATATGGACTGGCACCGAAGACACCCGCTGGCTTGGCACGGTAACCACTGGGACTGTAGCCTGTTCACAGACCTAACTCTAAAAGATTAAGGTCTGTTAAGTCTTGAAGGATTACTTGTCCTGGCCGAGAGAAGAATGCTAACTATATTCTAGGTTTACATTGCAAGTATTTCCTTTTAGTGCAATTTATCGTAGAGATATTTCACAGGAAAAAATGGAAATTGAAAATTTTCTTGATGTATTATATTATAATGTTGCATAAATTAATTCTTCAAAACTTGACACTTAATTTATGCATGGACACGAAATCTTTCAAGTATTCACAGACCTTAATCATTCTGATTTAGGTCTGTGCACAGGCTACTGAGACTGCTGCATTCATAGCTCCAGTGACCTCTGTACCCAAAGGAAAATCAGATGTCGTTGGCCTTCCCACGAGCTTGTTGACCGCCTTGCACGATAAATTATATACAAAGCAAAACATACAATTAATACTGTTAACCACCGCCTGTTTTGAGCTAACCACTAAAAATTAACTAACTTATTGTATTGTAAAATTCAATGCTGTGTAGGTGCTGAATGCCGCAACGTGAATGTCTGTTCTATTCTATAAACTGCCTTTATACCCTTGTACTAATGCTCATGGAAGCATGACGTTCTACGTCGTGCTTGCAAACAATAGGAAAATATATAAACTTTGGGTGGTAACAAATCATGTAGTATATTACAAGAGTCAACCAATGACTTAATAAGATTAGTACACATGTCTTCCATACGATCTTTTAGAGTTTTGAGATTACATTCCACCAAAGCCTCCTCATATGAAAGTCCAGAAAGGATTATTCGAAGAGCTCGTTTTTGAACCCGCTCAATGTCACGTGTTTGGTCATGTGTTAAATTGTCGTGCCAAATATGCGCACAATAGTCAAGGATTGATCTAACAACGGACATATAAAAGGATTTTAAATTTCCATTGGAGCATTATAATTCCTCAAAATCTTTAGAGCGAACAACCGTTTTGATGCTTTCTTTACTAAATATTTAACGTTCGTTTTCCATTTAGGATCATCATCTATCCACATACCGAATAATTTATACGATTTAACTCTTTCAAACACTTGCCCGTTTACTTCCTCAGTAAATCAGTAAATTTAACAATCCTATGAATTTTCCCCAATGAACCACCTATCGGCAAACCAGATGTATGAGTGGAGACATCAAGCACTTCATACAAGGTAGAATCGTCCATGAACATAATTACGTCATTTTCATCAACAGCACAAGCTTCACTGTTGGTCGCCATGATTTGACTCATTTCTTCTCTTAAAACAGAAGGCAAGTTATTTATCTTAATAATAAAAGCAGTTGGCCCAATTTTACCACCTTGAGGCACCCCTCCACGAATATAACTCTGATGTGTCATTTCCCAATTGAGTGTAATGAGACCTGTTATTTAAATATGTCGCAAACCATTTAATCAGCGCCATTCCAATACCTATTGATTTCATGTCCTTTAAGAGAACATTATGGTTAAAGGGGTCAAACGCTTTCTTAAAATCGAGAAAAATAATTCGGATTATTCTATTTGGTGAGTCCATCGCTTTATACCACTTGTGAATCAGGTACATTAAGGCCAAGGATGTAGATGAATTCCGAATACGCCAAAACTGTGACTCCAAGATTTTATCATGTATATCTTAATTTATCAAATCAACAACAAAGCACTCTTGTACTTTCGATATAACACTGGTAAGAGCTATCGGTCTACGGTTGTCTATAGTTGAACAAGGTTTACTTTTAGGAATGCCTTTTAATTTATATTGTTTCCACATTTCGGGGAAGTACTTTTCTCTAGACGAATCGTTAAATATCTCTGTGAGGGGGGACAGCCAATACATACGCAAGTTCCTTCAAATTTTTTAAAACAGGGTCGTTAAGTCCTGGCGCCTTATTAACGTTAATTTTCATAAGCTGTTTTTGGACATTGTCAACATTGAAGTATGGAAGACTGTCCGGACATTGTAACTCGATTCATTCTTCATTTATCCTGGAACAGTCCTTGCTAAGATCCGCGAAGAAATCTTGTTATTCAATTCAAGTTCTGTTTCCGAATCTATTAATGTAACACTATCTTTTACCTTTCCTGTTAGATGTTTAATTTGCTTCCACCACGATTTCGAACAAACAGTTCGTTTTGGTCTTACCTTCTTATCATAGAATGGGTAGATTTAGCTTTCTTGATCTCTCTCGAGACATGTGCCCTTAATGATCTAAAGAGCTCAATTTTACCACGACTATGTGCCCTGTTTCTTTTAGATATTGATTTAATTTTGTTCGTGATAAACGGTTTATCTTTACTGTATCTTTTACTAGTGCTCTCCGGAAAAAAATTCTCTACCATAGAGTTCGCAATCGAAATGAATGTGTTTGCTTTCTCATCAATTTCTCCCCCATACAGAATTTGATGCCAATCATAATTCTTCAAAGCAGAGTCCCTAGATGCATTTGTCCCTGTAGGGGACAGGAAGACCCCAAAAAACTGCGAAGATTGAGCTGCAGAACTTTCTCCTTGTTTAACGACACGGTCATCCTCTTTTACTCTCTCAGAGATAAAATTAAAATTACCTCCGCTTAAAAGGGGTGCATTATATTTCGGTCGGACAGAACGTTCACTAATTTCAGCTTTACTTGTGATATTATTTGTTTTAGAAAACAGTCTTTTCCCATACTGTTTTCCATTTTTTGAACCATTATAGATTGTAATGCACCTAGGTGTTGATTGCTTGTGATTTTTTCACCGGGTTGAGAGCATTCAGCAGGAATTACTACATCCGGTGCTGCAATTAGACTGTCCGTCAAAAAAAATAGGACATTGAAAATTAGTTGCAGTTGTAGTTTCGCACGGATGAGAACCTTTGGTCCAATTTACTACATCCGGCGGGACCATAGAACTATTAGGTAAAACACGGCTATCTGTAAAACAAGGAACGGGGAATCGGGGAACGGAACAAGGAACGGAACGAGGAACGAGAAAACCAGGAACATGAAAAGCCGGAATCTGTAAAACCAGGAACATGAAAAGCCGGAATCTGTAAAACCAGGAACATGAAAGCATTTCGTATATTAAAGCTCTTTGTAAAATCGCCAAGTAAGTCATTTTTAATGATATCGTGATAAATCGTAAACCAGTTTCCACACACAAATATATGAAAATTTACAATTAAATGCGGGGTATAAAGCCTGTCATGTTTCTTCGTATTAAAAACATATAAAATGTATGTATATACAGACCAAATTTTCCAACTAGATTTCGGTAAAAGCTGAATTTCTCGCAAATTAAATTCAAAATTAACAGAATCTAAAATTGCGTTTTTATAATACACCCTGTATATTTTATATACTGCGCCAAAATTGAATTGCCGTGTCTGTGGACGCTGTCTGGCAACTGTGATATTGTAGAGCCTTTTAACGATGTCTTTTTAGTTTTGAATACTATGGTGTTATGGCTATATATGTAATATAACTTTATTTTGTTGGTGTCGGACAACAGTGTCACTAACCAACCATTTCCGTGTATTCTTTTCTTTGATAATTAGCAGGTTCTCTTCCCTCGTCTAGCTCATATTACTTACACCTCAACTTACATAGTCGTTCTTGCCTCTTAAGGCTGATATAAATAGTGGTTAAGAAGGTCCACAAATATATAAATAACTATTTTTTTATGGAACCTGCAAATTTAACGTCCGGCAATCTGCAGTGACCTGCTGGCGGCAGTTAAATCATGGCTTCTAAAATGCCGAAAACGGCAATGTATCTTAACACGATATCCTCGGTTCTATTCTGGTCTTCTTGCAATAAGTCCAGCTTTTCAAGCATTCCTGCACCAAGAGCACGGGCATACCTTGGCGGAAAAGTTTGGTTGGAACAATTGTACTTTGTAAGCAGGCCCAAACAACTGCATTTAATGTTGTATGAACAATCACTGTTATGTTTTATGTTTCATCGTTTAGTTTTTAATACGTTTATTGCATACAGGGTAAAGCAAAAAATGTAGACATTTGCCAAATCTGCTTTAGATTACGCCAATCTTCTCAACAACTAGCGTAAATATGGGGTTTTTTATGGTATTTTAGAGCATGCTACACGAAATTGATTTTAAAGGCGACCTTTGAAGTTAATGGGGGATTGTTTATGGAGTTATGTAGGGGACAAAATTGACTTCACTTGTTGGCATGGCGTTTCGAAATGTTGTGGCGTTGCATTATGTCTTCGTGTCGTGTACTTTTTGCCGGAATCTTTACTTTGTCAAGTTGTTTTCTAAACTCGAGAGGAGTTTTACTCCTTCGAGGTATGCTATTTTTCTTCTTAGTTTCGCAATTCACAATTGTGCGTGGCGCTTCAACTCTTCGTGTGGCGCTTCAAGTCTTCGCGTGGCGCTTTAAGTCTTCGCGTGGCGCTTCAAGTCTTCGCGTGGCGCTTCAAGTCTTCGCGTGGCGCTTCAACTCTTCGTGTGGCGCTTCAACTCTTCGTGTGGCGCTTCAAGTCTTCGTGTGGCGCTTCAAGTCTTCGCGTGGGGTTTCGAGTCCTTTTAGTTCGTTGCGGCAACATCGGTTCCAATGAACAGCAGTTAGATATTTAAAGTTAGTGCTTCCATTTTTAAGGAGTTCGTGTGAAGCAATTTTGAAGGCAATTTGAGGAATTTTAAAGGAAAGAATTTTTAGTAATACTATAAGTCTAAAATCGGGATTTACTTTCAGTTCAGGCAAAAATATATAGTCACTAATAAGAGCGACTAATCAAATTCGTCGATACTTCTTATAAGAACCACTAATCAATTATTTTCATAATCGAGATGGAAAAAGAATTTTTAAATTTTTGAAAGTGGAAGCACCACAGTATTTTGTTTCCCGCGCTTTGAAACGTGTTGGTGTGTCATGCAGGGTTGGTAGATTGGCCTCTTGGAGGCCAAATAACTCGATTTTGGCTTCTTTTTTTCTTGCTTGGCCTCGAAAAAAAAGTTTGGCCTTTTGGCTTCTTTTTGGCCTCTTTTCACTTAGTGAACTTTAATTGTAAAAATGATTTAAATAATTTAATTCATATTCAAAACTAATATAACAATTGAATAAGGACTGTGTTTGTTTGGAGACACCCGCCTCTGCAGGCTAATTAGCGATAACGTCAGTCATTTTTTCATGTGTCCTTTTGTCTATCTTTATATTTTTATAATATCAGTGACATATTTATCAACGGACAGGAAATACTTTACATTCCAAATCAGTTATCGTTAGCAATTTTATGTTTGTCTTAACTGGATTGTAACATTTTTGAATATCTGTTAGTGTCACGAGACATACCTTTCATAGTAACGGCAGTGTATATTGAATTTTGTATTGTGATTGTAGCGTTAGAACTTGAAAGTACGACTAGAGCTGTAAGGAAACTGATTATTAAATTTATTATAAAAAACCAATGGCGTCAAAATGGAAGGGAACCTACGATAGCGGGAGAAAGTACAACAAAGCTTGGGAAAGTAAATTTAGCTGGGTCTCCCAAGCATCGGACGGCAGTGAAGATGCTTTTTGTAAGCTATGCCATGCCACGATGAAACCCAAACAATCGAATTTAACAAAACATGAAAAAAGTGATAAACACATGCAGCGCGTCAAACTATCCACTACTACTAAGCCAATCCAAGTCGTACGTGTCCCAAAAATTGCGAAGTAAAAGTCGCAGAGATTGAGCTAGCAGTTACAATGGCATGTCATTCTGCAATTTTGACCATGGATCATCTCGGGGAGGTAATCACTCGCAATGCGCAAGGGAGCAAACTCGGGGACATTAAAATGCACAGACGAAAATGCACAAAGATTTTGACAAATATAGTAAGTCCAGCATTAAAAGAAGAATTAATCGCTGATGTCCAGGGGGAAAAGTTTGCGTTAATTGTCGATGAATCAACTGACGTTTCCACTGCAAAACAGCTCTGCGTTATACTACGGTATTACAGCGAAGTCGAGAAAAAGATTCTTACAGCGTTTGTTGACCTGGTTCCTGTCATCCACACTTGTGCAGACGACCTTTTTAATGCAATCAGAGATTGTCTTAGCGACATCAAACTCGATTTAGTGGACTGTGTTGGCTACGCCAGTGACGGTGCTTCGGTGATGGTTGGGGAACACGATTCGGTGTGGACCAGAATCGCAGCAGTTGCTCCGCATTGCATCAAAATGACATGTATTTGCCATTCATTGTCCCTGTGTGTTCAACATGCGTTTGAGAAGTTCCCCTCGAGTCTTGGATTCCTTCTGGCAGAAATTCCTAAATGGTTTTCACAGAGCACTATTAGAAGAGAAGCATACAACACGCTCTACGAGGTGATGAATCCAGATGATGGCCAAAACGCTGCACCGTTTGAGAAGTATTCTACAACGAGGTGGTTGGTAAGAGGAAAGATTATCTTTCGTATTCTTACAAATTGGAATGAGCTGAAGGCCTACTTTCTTACTGCACAACCAGCAAGTACGCAGGCAGCACGTTTCAAGGCACGTATTCTCTTGGACATGCTAAACGACCCGATGATGTACCTATATTTCCACTTCGTATCGCCTCTAGTCACAGAATTCGACAGGGTGAATGCTTTTTTCCAGGCAACAGATGCTGATCCAGACGAAATGTTCACGGAGTTGAGTTTGCACAACAAAAGTCTACGCGGGAGAGTTTTTCACCTGGATGGAAAACCACTTGCCATTGAGAAAGTTGATTTTGGCTGTAAGTTCTTGTTGGAAGCCACGAAGTATGTTTCTGCTCAGCAAGACAAAGTGACTGCTGAAGCTAAAGTCCTCGAAGTGAAAAAACGTTGTCTGGAATTTCTTCTCGAAGCTGTGACTCAGGTGGAGAAGCGTCTATACCTGCTGCCCGTAACATCTTCAAAGGTCTAAGCGCCCTTCACCCAAATAAAGTCCTGGATGTAACCTCAAGAGTCCCGTTCAGTCAGCTGCCGCTTCCTCATTTACGAGCAGAGAAAGGCAACGTGATCGAGGAGCAGTACAGAAAAATTGTTCATCGTGATTGGAAGGAGGAACCAATTTTTAATGGCACAATACCTGATACAACGGTGGAATTTTGGTCTCGAATTGTTCAGTTCCAAACTTGTCTCGGGGACAAGCCGTTTGAAGAATTAGGAACGTATGCCTTGAACTGCCCGACCAATCCCATAAGCAATGCAGTGGTAGAAAGAACGTTTTCCCTGGTGACGGCAGTGAAGACTAAACAACGCAATAGAATGGGATTGGAGTTGCTGAATGCGATCATTCGTATTCGCAGTAAGCTTCAATTCTCAGATAGCTGCTGCATAAACTTTAAGGTGACTAAGCCAATGCTTGAGTTGTTTAATGCGAAAAACATGTATGATTGTGAGGACAAAGATTAAACTATTTTTATAGCATGTATATTGTAAATCATTTCTGAATGATAACGACAATTTTGACATTGAGATCGGACAGAAATACTGATAAATATCCATATTTTTTAAAGTTTTGTTAATAATTGTTAAATATTGTGACATCCAGGTGTTTGTTACTCCATATTTTTTATGAATAATGCCTCTATTTAATCAACCTGATTGGTAATTACTCGACAGAGAAGTCAAAAGTCCTGGGTACGAGCTTGTAATTTGATTCTTTTTGCCTTGTGTTAAAAAATTGGTAATTTGACCTCTTTTGGTAGATTTTGGCTACTTTTCCCAGCATATTTGGCTCCGAGCTGCGCAGGAGCCCTACCAACCCTGGTGTCATGGCTGACCCTGTGAAGCACGTTGTTTCTGTTCTTAAAAGCGCACTAGATCAAATCCAGTCTTGCAATTTTTGTTAATGACAGGGGTCCTGGAACAGAAAAATGCCTTCTTTGCGCTAAATTTAGTTGCCTTGTCCTCATTAGTATGCCCTCGGGATCAATCCGCCATAAAGATTCCCGTACTCGCTCTCATTGTATGCGTATACCTTTAGCATCAAGGAATCCCTTCATTTGACGAATACCGCAATTGGGAAATTCATGATAGATCTCAGTCACAACACTATCAAGGTTTTCATATGATAATTGACATTTCAGTATATCTGGGAACTTCCTCTAACAACCAAAATTGTCTTCTTCTTCTACTTATTGTTTTCTGGCTGACACCCAACATTTCAGATATTTTAATTAACGGAAATCCAAAGTTAAGGTGCGTCTTTAAAGTCTGTCTTGGTATATCAATTGAAGGGCGACCAGCAGCTCCGATATAAACAACTGATGGTTATATAACGTGTTCCATCCATAGGCTGAGATTCTTCGTCCAAAAGTTTATTATAAGCAACAATAAGATCATTTAGAAATTCGTTTAGAAATGTTCGTTGCCACAAGCCTTGCACCTCACTACGGACGCCAATTTAAATAACCTGTTCCAATTTGTAAACAGCATGATCATATTCCTTTCGATCATGACTTAGATTTTCTAGTATTCGAATTATCTCATTCACGTTATTACAAATATACTGCTTTAAATTTATTTCAGGAGAAATCAAAGAGCTTACAGCACCTGACATTTTTAACAATTTTACTTTTGAGTCTGACAGAATGACAGTGATGTTTTGACTTTTGGATTGTTAATATTTATCATTAAAGAGAGGTTACAGTCAGTAATGTAAACAAACGCTTTGTTTACATTTTGAACTGCTACATTTGTAAAATATGATTTACTAACTAAATATCTGACACTGTTCTGGCTTGCTGTGCTCGTAAATGAATATAAATCTGCGTTTCAATTCAAAAAAGTTTGAAAAATGCGAAATTTGGGCAATGTTTATATTCGGGAGTCTCCCCTTTGTCATGAGTAGAGCCGATGCGCAGAACGGACTGTAACCTCTCTTTAAGTGAAGTATAAGTATTAGTGAATTATACGTCCGCTGTGCATCGCAGGATTGGAACCGATGTTGCCACAACGAACTAAAAGGACTTGGAGCGCCACGCGAAGACTTGAAGCGCCACACGAAGACTTGAAGCGCCACACGAAGAGTTGAAGCGCCACGCACAATTGTGAAATGCGAAACTAAGAAGAAAAATAGCGTACCTCGAAGGAGTAAAACTCCTCTCGAGTTTAGAAAACAACTTGACAAAGTAAAGATTCCGGCAAAAAGTACACGACACGAAGCCATATTGCAACGCCACAACATTTCGAACCGCCATGCCAACAAGTGAAGTCAATTTTGTCCCCTACATAACTCCATAATTGTTGGGTCTTAAAGTTAATGGGGATTGATTAAAGTTTAAGACAGTTTGATAAAAATTACTCCCAACGAGCAGTTATTATTTTACAGATTCCGGCTTTTCATGTTCCTGGTTTTACAGATTCCGGCTTTTCATGTTCCTGGTTTTACAGATTTCGGCTTTTCATGTTCCTAATTTTACAGATTCCGGCTTTTCATGTTCCTGGTTTTACAGATTCCGGCTTTTCATGTTCCTGGTTTTACAGATTCCGGCTTTTCATGTTCCTGGTTTTACAGATTCCGGCTTTTCATGTTCCTGGTTTTACAGATTCCGGCTTTTCATGTTCCTGGTTTTCTCGTTCCTCGTTCCGTTCCCCGATTCCCCGTTCCTTGTTTTACAGATAGCCGGTAAAACACTGTTAAATTTGATTTCACATGACTGGACGTATTCATTAGACTTAATATTATGCAATTTTGTTTCAATAGTATTCATTGTATTAGTCTTGCCCAACTCAATTTGTCTAATCATTTCTTTGTTTTTATTAATTCCCTCTCCATTAGAACGAATATCATTCGTAAGCTTAGACTCAGTGATAACAGCGTCTAATTTAACACCCTCAAGATCAGCTGATAGTAGACTACACATTTCTGACTTATTGAAATCATCTTTTATCAAATTCAAATCGGTGTTTATACCAACGTCACGAGTGTTCTCCCTCGTAATTACTTCTTTATCATTGATGTTATGACAATAATCTTTTGTGAAATTCAAATTTGTGTTTATCTTCGTTTTGACTGTTAGCGGAAATGCGGTTATACTTTCCTGTCACGCAATTAACAATCACGAAAATAATTTATTGGTAGATCTAGTTTCGTGACTGCATTATTGCGTGAGAGGAAAGTATAACTAGGAATACTCAAAGAGTCATATTAGGCTTTACACCTAGACATTCGCACTGAACTAAAACACATAGTTACTGGACAGAACACGTCCAATATACCTAAAAAAGCTAATGCCCCCACGAAAGAATTCCAAGAATAAGTTAGCTTACTTAGCTATAATGTCTGTAATACGGTCTCAGTGTACGAGCTATGTTTCCATGTGTAACCTGAGAGTTCCTACAGTTTCTTCAAACTACTGGTTTTCCACCAATATATAATGTGCAGAAGCTATGATTGGTGATTGTTTGAAAAGCGATGATTTTCACATGTGAAATATCATAAATAATCTCACATGTGAGATTATCAGTTTTATCAGTGCCCGAAATCCTTATAAAACACTGTACTTTATATAATAAAAGAATTTACATCCTGTTGATTGTTTTCTATTTGGGTATGCGAACTTTCTTTATTAGTTAATATTGTTCTCCCTGAATACTATAATCATGATATGTGAGTAAATCAATGCTATACAGACCTTTGAGGATTCGAAGACTGATAGCGAAAAAATGTGGAGCGCTTTAATCTACGAAGGTTATGACTACAGAATTTTCTACACTGCAACGAGCAAGACTTAAAGGCGTCTATAGACTTAAAGTTTGAGAATTTACATCCTGTTGATTGTTTTCTATTTTGGTATGAGAACTTCCTAATTAGTCAATATTGCTCTTTCTGTATCTCAGTGAATCAATTCTATGCAGACCTTTGAACCGGCCCATGCAGACCTTGATTAATAAATCACGACTATATCATAATTATACATATCTCGAATATCCATAGGATCATTCACTGCCTCAATGGTACAATTGCAATTACCGAAATTCGTTGTTTCGAACGAAAGCCCTAATGCTAATAATACAAACAATTGCAACTACCGATCAGTGTTTTTAACTTTGAGGAACTCGTTTGATAAAACTTCCTGTTTTTAAAACTGCCTGTTAATGAGCCACTATCACCTCAAAGCATTTTCTATAAATTCCGTTATTTCGATCCCTCAAAAAGTTCACAACTTCCTGTTAATGATCCAATCAAAATCAGCTTTTAAAAATGGTTTCGTGTGATTGTGGCTTATTAACTGAAAGTTGTAAACTTTTTTAAAGAAATAACAATTATCAATGAATTTCTAAATTTTAGCAAGTGAACTGATCAACCGGTCTGTGGCAAATGTTTAATACACCCATTGTTCGTTTTGTACCTATTTTGCTCAACTCCAGCCACTGTAGTCCATATAGTTAACAGTCAATAGTCTTCAAAAAGGTATCCACCGAATAGGATAGAAACTCAGACATAAAAACGACGTCTAGGATGAAAAAAGTAGTGTAATACACAACCTCATGTTGCCAACTGATGTCAGTGGCGCCACGAAGAATTACAAATTGCTGCTTCAATATCGACATTTTATGCATTAAATAACGTACGTATTTCGCTTAAATCGATATGGGTGTAACTTTGAAGATCTTTTCCCCCGATAAGCTTAATAAACCATGTTTTAATTGTGGTAGAGTCGAAAAATATTGTTATAAATAGACACAAGTGTTACACGTTCACTTTGTCGTTCATGTTTCTTTGTCGATTTCAGAATTCGCAAAATTGACCAATCACAGCGAAACACAAAAGTTCTAAACATTTGCCACGGACCAGGATCAACATTTTTCGGAACGCTTCTATTAATTGTAATTGTAAAGTATGTAATTGAAACAAAATCACAAAAATGCTTTTCCTGTGAGTAGGATAGGGTCCATCTCTTGTACAGGAATATATATCCCAGTCTCTCAGCTCATGCACTTGGCGCCAGGAATATTTAAGTAATTGGCAATCACATTCTGATATCATACGAACCAACACGCGAAGCTTGCAGAAGAGGTGAGTTTTCGTTACACATTATTACAACAACTGTAACATTTTACATATTCGTGCAATGACTCCATTGTTTATACACGAGCTAGATTATTATATTTTGTCTATCTATTTATAAATTATTCGAGAGATATTGTGCTTCACTATTGCTTACAGGATGTTGGTTTACTCTAATCCAGTATTGCTACCAAAAATTGTGAAGAATACTTAATGCCTCGTGCTTCGAAATTCAGTTATCAGTCTTTAATTTTATCAAATATCTCATAAGCAACGCTGACAGCCTATAGCCAAAATACTATTATTTCTTTATGCCAGTGGATAGGTATTTAAATTTTTTGTCTTCATAAATGCCAGAGCAACACTTCTTTTAAAGTTCTTGCCTTCAGTTCGTATTTGTATATGCTGACACAACACGCCACTCATGTTTTAATTACTACATAAAAATACAAATACATAAACATACACAAGGGATGATAGGTTTTTGTTTATTTAGGTGCTGATACTCAGGGGAGTTACCAAGCAAGAAAATTTACCGTGGTCAGTTTCTTACACTGTTAATTTCGGGGAGTCATTTTAACTCCAAAAGTGGTGTAAAATAAAAAGATACAGAACGACTCCTTTTTTGGAGTAAAAATTACTCCAATATTTCAACTCCAGTTTTGGAGTAAATTGTACTCCATTTGGAGTCAAAATTACTCCAAAACTGGAGTTGAAAAAGTAGAGTAATTTTCACTCCAAAAAAGGAGTCGTTCTGTACCTTTTTATTTTACTCCACTTTTGGAGTAGAATCAATTCTCCTGTGGAGTAAAATAACTATTGTAAATATCCTTACTTATACCAGCTAAATCAATTCAGAATTCATTTACTAGTTAAAATATTTATTCAAAATATTTTACCTTTTTGGCAATATTCACCCTATTACATACAACTACTACAACAAATTGTAACAAGCAACTAAAACTGGTTGTGTCACATCATACACTGTGTGATGTTCAAATGTGATTGGGCAATTTTACAATATAAATAGGTAATTACTGTAGAGTTCCATATATTCTATTGATTCATACACATTCAAAAAAATGCTGTTCAAATACTGTTGTCAAACTGCTCACTGGAACCACATATATTCCAAGGCTGAATACCTCTCATACATCAAAATATCTGGCATTGAATTGTTCAAGTCTTTTCATTATTTGCTTTGACTCCTTTAAACAAGTTTAACCAAAGGCGTTTCCATGAAGTTACATGTAATTGTTACATGTAAGCCTGCAATAAGATAAATTTATGTTAATATAATCCAATGGTTACATATCATACATAACAGATGAGACTTAGGCATTGAATGCAACAATACAGAAGATAATCATAAAGCATCCTTCCATCCAAAATCTTCCACAATTTAACAATGTAAATGATAAATTAAATGCCGGCACTCTTCACAGTAAAATTATATGATATCAGAATAAAAGAGCAAGGTGCATTTACATCAACAGATTGTTTGGTCAAAAGTGGAACTTTTTCATTGATGAGTACAAATGTCTGGGGTAAGGCAAATTGGACATTAAAAATCCAATTAGTATCATATTACTTTTATACATGACAGTGCTTTTTTGCTAGTGCATGAAAATATGTTGATAACAATAAGTGATGCAAGTTTAATGTTCCAGTGTTTTGCTTAGGGAATGGTTGGGCACATTAAAGCTGACTCAATTTTGCAGTTGACAAATTTAAAACCCTTGCTAGAATATTTACATAAGCCAGATGTAGCTAACAAGTCTCTTTATTGGTGCACAATGCACAACAAATTTTAATACAATAAATCAGTTTGAACACTGAGCATGAAATAGTGAACAATGAAGCAGTTTGACCTAATATTTCTGTATCTCAATAATCACAAATATTAGTAGCTTAACAAATCCAAAAGTGGTTAATTAAAGACCGTTAAATTTCCCTGGTGAAATAGACAGTGAGTCATTTATAAGTCTGTATATTTTAATAGCTATATATATGTATAGCTATAGCTAAATGACTACATCACAATTCACATCAATATGATTGATGATTACATCAGGCAATTAACGGTTAGTAACCTTGCCAGTAGACTAAACACAGAGCATTTGTTTCCAAATACTATCGCACGAAATTCAAATTATAAAATGGAACATGCATAACTGTGTTCAATTATAATTTATAAACGATGGAAGGCAGCACATATTACACGTTAAAATTGCTTTATCTATACAAAAACCACAACAATATGCTCACCTGAGTTTACGCCATCCTTAGTGATGTATAAGGAGTTATTTGATTGTCCATCTTAGTTTTAAATAATAACTTTCTTCGCTGTATAAACCATTTCAAACCATTGATGATACAAACATGTGAAAAAATATTGGCGTCGAAGTGTGATCATGTTATCTATGGGGCGCCGTTTGTTCATTTATTATTTAACACAAAAAAGCTTGCCTGGTTCAATGATTTATCAAATAATCCAAATTAGTGGATTATTCAATAAAGAATCCAATTCGGCACGTCGATTATTTGGTAAATAATCCATTTTCAAAATTGATTGTTTGTTATATAATCCATTTTCAAAATGGATTATTTGTTATATAATCAATTTCCAAAATGGATTGTTTGTTATAGTAATCCGTTTACAAATTGGATGGTTTGTTAAATAATCCATTTTCCAGAGGTATACTTCATGTCTCGACAACTATTGTGTTTATTTTCCTACCAAAACGGGAAGGTTTAAATCAAAGATGGCGGCAGGGCGAATAAATAGCGTCGGCGATCCGTTAAGGACTAGGGAGACCAACGTACTGACCAGGTAGACCAAGACACCGATCCGGTAGCTCAATATTGTGGTCAATATGTGTGAACATTGTTTTGCTGCAGTTTATTAAGAATATAGAGACCATAACCATAAATCCTAGTTTCAAAGTCGAAATAAATTGAAAACACCAGATGTTTTGATATGGGAAACAATGACATGGCTATGGGAGAGGGAGGGGCTTGGGGTCTCCCTGCTTCTCATTCAGGGTCAGAATTGAGATTTGCGTAAGTCCAGTTATAAGATGTATAGGGGTGGATGCAATGGACTCGTGTCGTTTTGCTAGCTGTTTAAAGTTAAGATTAGTCATTAGTGAACACAGGAATATGGCATCAAGTCATATTCGTGTGTTCACTAATTTGGTATCTGGTTAAAATGTCCTGCTTTTCTCTGCAGCTATAGCATGTTGCTAAAAAAAGGGGGTGGGTAGGGTACATGGCTTAATGCCATATTCCTGTGTTCACTAATGACTAATTTTTACTTTAAACAGCTAGCAAAACGACACGAGTCCATTGCATCCACCCCTATATCTTTTAACTGGACTTACACAAATCTCAATTCTGACCCTGAATGAGAAGTAGGGGGACCCCAAGCCCTCCCTCTCCCATGGCCATTTCATGGTTTCCCAGATCAAAACATCCGGTGTTTTCAATTTATTTTGACTTTAAAACTAGGATTTATGGTTATGGTCTCTGAATTCTTAATAAACTGCAGCAAAACAATGTTCACACATATTGACCACAATATTGACCTACCGGATCAGTGTCTTGGTCTCCCTGGTCAGTACGTTGGTCTCCCTGGTCGATGTCATGGTCAGTCATCCTTTGAATCCTTAACGGATCGCCGACGCTATTTATTCGCCCTGCCGCCATCTTTGATTTAAACCTTCCCTTTTTGGTAGGAAAATAAACCCAATAGTTGTCGAGACATGAAGTATACCTCTGGAAAATGGATTATTTAACAAACAATCCAATTTGTAAACGGATTATATAACAAACAATCCATTTTGGAAATGGATTATATAACAAATAATCCATTTTGAAAATGGATTATATAACAAACAATCCATTTTGGAAATGGATTATTTACCACATAATCCATTTTGGGAATGGATTATATAACAAACAATCCATTTTGGAAATGGATTATTTACCAAATAATTCATTTTGGAAATGGATTATTTAACAAATAATCGACGTGCCGAATTGGATTCTTTATTAAATAATCCACTAATTTGGATTATTTGATAAATCATTGAATCAGGCAAGCTTTTTTGTGTTAAATAATAAATGAACAAACGGTGCCCCATAGTTATCCAGTGAGCCTTGCGCGCGTGGTGTTGCCACTGATCTGTGAAAGTAACTGGACACAAATATACTTGTCCGCGGAACGAAAATGGTTTACATGTTTACAGTAAACTAGAGTGGTATGAATATAAAATATCAAACCCACGAACGGAAAACATAGATTCTATAACAAACTTACTTGCAGGGAGGTTGGTTCGGGATTAACGCACCGAGGGGTCTGACAGCTGTTCGAACCTACCGAGCGAAGCGAGGTAGGTTCGGACAGCTGTCAGACCCCGAGGTGCGTTAATCCCGAACCAACCGAACCTGCAAGTAAGTTGGGTTTTTATCCCATACTAGACTTATCTTCTTGTGTTGTTTTCCGATTCTCGCCGAGTCGCCGATGTATTTTGTCAACATTTTCTCTTCTTAAACTTATTGGTCTCTTAATATTTCTTTATCAGGCTCTCTATTGTCTTTAGTTTACAATTTTCCGTTTCTTTTTGCTTGGTTTCTGTGACGTCTTTAGCCCAAAAATGTTCTTTAAAGTGTAGGTTTAATCATCAGCTAAATTTTGTTCGCCATTGTTGTTGAGCAGTTTGAGGCGGACGGCAGCGTAAGCAACAAGCAGGTAAGTTCGGGTTTTTGTAACCAATCAGAAAGCCGGTTTTATCGATAAAGAGAAAAGCGGGTAAGTTCGGAAAAGCAGGTTAGTTCGAAAAAAACTTACCTGCTGAGAACCAATCAGAAGCCCGCTTTCATGACACATATGGGATAAGATGCAAAGCGAACTCATAATAGATTGGATTATGGCTGCTTTAGTTAACACAGATAACACAATCTTGCTAAAACGAATCTTGGCCCATATTTTACTAAAATAGTGTGTTTCTAAAATAAATGCGTTGATTTCGACGGTAAAAGCACTTTCATCACCGGTACTATGCCAATTAATTGATATGCTCGCGTACTTTGTAGACTTTTATCATACCGTTATCGGCGGTCAGGGCTACTCTGTGACGGCTGTGATGTGCTATGACTAATTACCAGACACTAAATGTTTATCTGTTCTGTTGATGTAACGTTATAATTTGGGCGCTTTTAAAATGTTGCGGGCATCAACAGGATGTAGCTCAAATATCAGGTCAAGTTCAAATTTTTACCGTTTGTAATATATACAGATACAACTTATGTTTATTCATTATATATAGCTCTGAGGATGTAGCTCATTGAACACTATTGTCTAATACAGTAATAGCTACTAGCTATATAGTAACGACTGAGTACAATATGTTTTAATTCTTTGCATTCGAGTTATATAAACACCTTCATTATTGCTTGCTTGGAGGTCATTTAGTAGGTGTGTAACGTACGAGACTCTCAAATAACACACTAATACTTCCATTTAGAATCTGTTTTATTTATGATAACTTCTCTACATTTGTACTCTAGCCGTCTAGAGCGTTTACTATGACTTTGCATGATTTACATATGATAACGCGCAAATAATGGCAATGCGAATTCGTTTTAGTAGCTATTAACATAATCGTTACAGGTCACACATAGCATAGCGTCAGTTCTACGGACCTCCTAGGTTTTTGTTGGAAATCCTTCGCCCTAGTTCGGTTAAACTGTCAGAATCTCCCGTTCGCTGGTTCAACAACAACAATGGGGACTGTATTTCGTTTTTTCTTATTTTCGTTTATTCAACACAACATTTACAACCAATTCAATATAGCATTACAAACACTGAAACACAATCTGATACAAGAAGCTGTTCACCTTAGGAGTAGGTGCAACACTGAGGAAAGCTAAAGTCTATGCCAATGAAGTCCTACCTGTTGAACCAAAATCACTTGCTGAGCAGTATTTAGAAGGGAAGGAACGTCCATCAAAGGAGCAAGTAGTGGCCAGTCAAAAATCTCGGTTCAGCAAGCCAGCTTTACCTGCAATTACAGAGAGACAATCAGCTAAGAAACCGTGTGCTTGTCAAGGAAAATGTGCCACCAAAAATGCAGTTGTAGGGGTGAAGATTTAATGTGCGACACAAAATGCAATTGTAAAGTTGAGAAGTGTAAAAATCGTGAGTGAGGCAGATTTATATGATGAACAACTTTATAAACTAACATTTTAGAAATTAATTTGGGGATTGTATGCGCATTAAAGCTGATTTAGTACATGGAACATCTTCGACATAAAAACATTTCAACGCTGTCAACAGCAAACGAGTTAATATCTCATGGTTGAAATGCTTCATATGTTAGCACAAAGTTGGCCAAATTTCAAAAATTTGGAAAGCCTACACTCAACTGTCTTATACAGTAAAAATACAAAAAAAAGCTTACCGTTTCCATTTTTGGCATATTTAAAATGAGTATAAAGGCCGTCATGCGACGCGAATCGTTCTCTGATTCTTGTATAAACACATGCAGGAAGTGGCTTTCGGTTCCTTTTACCCAAAATCTGAAATACCCAACGCGAACAGTCTATAAAGTTTGTGCATTTTGTCCAAATCTTCGTCATCCAAGGGCCAGTTATCCTCAAGATAGCGACAAACGTCTATTTTTGATACCGCTTCTGACAGCAAGTTCTGCTCAAAATCTGCATGTGTTCATTGTGTAACGCTTTCTCGTAGCAACAAAACGATTCTATAGCCTTTGGTTTCAATGTGCAATGCCCACATTTACACCAGCTCAGGCTTTCAAGGCGCCAAGCATTTTTGCCTCAAACACATGGGCGCCAAGCATTTTTGCCTCAAACACTTCTTCCGAGTCGCTCTCGTCACCGCTATTGCTTGTTTGTAACCCCGGTTCAGGTTCAAATTGATAGGGTAATACATGAACTACTTGATTCTTGTGGTATTTTCCATTCAAATAATCGAAAAGCACAAAATTCGTCACTAGAAGTACGAAATCCCGAAATGCACCTAATAAAGTATATTTGTTTAATTTGCTCTCCCCTGCACCTGACGTCACACGGGTCATGTGACCCAAAAGATAATTTTTTTAAAAATCGATCCAAGATGGCGGACGAACTAAATATTTAGGGTGAGATATCTCGAGAACGAAACAATTTGGGTGAAAGATAATAGCATATTCGTAATCAGGGGGTCCAATTCTACTAATATCGGAAATAAAAAAATTTATTGCCAATGTCCTTTAAATCTGTTCCTATTGAAAGCTTGTGGCCTACTGGAAAGTGCGTTTTTGCAAGCTTTAGAAAACCGCTTGTAATGCTTGTCTTGACGTTCTCTCTGAAAGGAGCATTTAACCAAACGATGTTTCGTTGTCTCTTCCTGCGTGGTTACTGTGTTACCTGTGGCATGTATTTTCAGATTGTGGCTGAAGTTGCTATGCGCTAGTGCATTTTGATTCGTTTGTGCTGCATCGCCGAATACTTGCATGTTCGTCAGATGATGAATGTGTTGACATGCACTTGTAGTTGTCTATAGATGCTGATAGTTGTCTTGGAATACTAGGTGGATGAGTTCCTTGTATGTTTGCATGGTGAATATTAAATTAAAACATAATTTTGTGGAAACACAACGTATATTTATTAGCGCAAAGCTGTCGATCCATAAGCTCAAATCTTAATAATAATAACTCATCAGTGCACTATTAACACTGGTATTTCCACAAAATTATATTTAACTAGGTGGATGGTTAGAGCATTTATATATGTACAACCACTCGTCATTATAACGACACGAGTATAACTGGTCGTCATTGGGCTTCGTATAAGGTTTATGTTTTCGTATAAGGTTTTATGCAGTACGGTCGAAAGTTACGTTTAGAAAGTTTATTACGTGTAAATTTGCTTCCGCTTTCCAGTTTAAACATTAAAAGAAGCTCACATGTTTTCGAAATTTACAAAACTTTACAAAAATAAAACAGGCTGTAGTGGCAATAATGTCTCTGAGGTATTTTTGCAAAATTGAAGGACTGTCGTAAAATGTCTATGTGTTATGTGTTAAAAATATATATCTAGTTAAACTGTTTTTGTAATCATATAGTAGCATACATGAAAACGTGATGGGACATAAATTTTGCCTTGTAATGGTAACACCCAATCCCACATAAGGACGTCACGGACTTGACTTGGGATGGTGTGGTAGATTGTGGTGAGATTATGAACCACAAAATAGGAACAAGTATATCGGTAAACGTGTTCCATTTACGTAAAGGAACTTGTGGTAGTAAAATATGTATTCTTGTTCTGATAGTATAAATAGAGGTCAAAAGTGAATGTGAGTTAGGTGGTATGGATAAAGTTGTGAGTGTTGGTTGAGTTCGTATTGTGGAGCGCGTGAGTCGCACAGAGAGTGTTGAAGTGAACGAATTGATGAAACGCAAGTGTGTTGGGTACTTCTGAATAATATCAGACATTGTAAAACGACGTGCACTAAACAAGTGTAAATATTTGTACTTAATAAATATATCAAAAAATACAGTCCCAATTGTGAAGTGTCTTGGATCGTGAGCCAGCAACGAGCGTGACTTAAATCGCAATAAGTTATGCGACAAGGACAAAGTGGGACAAAGCCGTTCGCCATCTTGATTTATAATTATGTCTATTTTGAAGACGTCACAAAAGGGTAGAGCACTACATGGGCTATATTTATTTTCGTGGAGGAGCGGCTCCTATACTTGTTTCGGTCATCGGAGCATCCGCAAAAACATGGCGGATGCTGAGCACAATTGGTACCATCACCATGGCAACTGGTACCAGCGGCTGGTGGTTGTTACCGCTGACCAGGCTTGTAGCTAAAAAATAAAATACTTCATTTTCAACTTTATTCTTGCTATATTTCGCGGTAAAATATACTCAACTTGAAACAGAAGCATTGTTTTTGTGTATTTGGCAAATAAGAGTTGCTAGAAATTTTAAGGACTGTCTAAAGGTTGCAAGCTTTATAAAGGTTTTTGCTGAAAATACCTGTTTAGCTCTGTAGCTTTTTATACCCCTCAACTTTTTATAGTAAAGTATGAGTGAAGTATGCTGAACTAATTACTAAAAGATCTTCTAAAGCAAGAAAAATGTTTGTGGAAGTATATTCAGTTAAATACATCTCCTTTTCATGACTTTTTCACTCTTTGCTTTTCCTGCTTCAGTTTATAACACATGAATTTTACTTGTACATTCGGTAAAAGTAATTGTGCATTGAGTAAAAGTAAATTTCCCATGGCCCTACTTTCCACAAGCTATATCGGAAGAAGGCTATGTTGCTGCCTAGGTAATTAATTTGGTATGACCGTTTCAAAGTTTCATTTGAAAATCCAGGGGTAGATGAGATTACCATTTCCTTCTGACCTGGTAATTGATTGATCAGTGGAGTTTCAGTTGCAAGAAGTAAATACTTACAGAGTGTTAGGAGGATTCCAGGCCCTATTGTACAATCAAATGCAAACTTTAAAGTTGTAAAAGATAGTAGCACAAGGACAAAAATAGTCATAGTATATTTGGAGACCTTTCAGGTTAGGGTGTCCACAGCAAGTAACCCCTTTTCTATATAATGTGGAATTGTTGCCAACTTGGTATGATTTCATGAATTATTTGTATTTGTTTCAGTATTTGTGAGTTTTTTGTTTATACAATTTTTTATTGATTTTGTATTGACTTGCACCTCAGATTGTAGTCAACAACCTTTAATACTTGATATTTTTGGGGCAATTTTGTTTTGTCAACTGCATTATTTAGATCATTATAAAACTTTCAAAAACAAATGTATAACTTGTTGCAATGAATTGCTTTAACTGCCATCATCAAATAGTTGTAGGCTGTCTCTAGGAACTGGGAACATGTTATCTAACTGGGAACAAGTTATCTAACCTAACTTTAATCAGAGAGTCCTCAAGGGAGACTAGGAATCTTGAGAAAATTCACTCAAATCATGTTCCTCAAGGTCCTAAAAAAGAGACATGTCACCATGCCAGCATGACACACATTATTGTCACATAACATGTCTCTGTAATTTACTTATACATATTTAGTAATAATTCAGTGATTTTAAAGTTGTACATGCATCAATTTTTTGGTTCGGGCTGGCAACAGACGTGCAAAGCTTGTGAGAAGTAAAAACATACGTGGTATTAGATACAGTTGAATACAGTTGGTACTTAGTTAGCACACATTAATTAAGCTTCAAGAGAAGTGTACGCATCAAGCTTTCAAGAAGCATTTCAGCAAATGATACATGCAATCACAATAAAACGAGTATTGAACTGCTGCAGCAAATTCACAAAACTGTCATCATGAATGTTCTTGTTTCCATAGCAAAATTTATATTATTCTCTACCATAAAAATTAAAGAAAGCCAAACGATTTTGACATCGTATTAGCCAACAAAAGCTGCTGTAACTGGAAAATTAGGGGATAACGTTACTTAATACATCTTAATAACACATTTTTGTGCATGTATTTCTCGCTATTAACATCCTTTTCCTACCTACCTGTATAGTGAAGTATTTTCTGATTTATTGCTTTAAGTATTACATCCACAAGTGGTCCATTTTCTTGACGCTGTATTAAAATGTCTGGGGTTTTTGTCTTTAGGTCTTTTCTCGAAGCAGAAAACAAAATATAAAATTACCAAAAGTAAATTTTGATAAAACCAGGGGGGAGAAATACATTTTAATGCTTCAATTTGCAGTTGGTCAGTGGCAGCCAGTGAACTTCACTGGTGGCAGCCGCTGGTACCAGTTGCCGTGGTGATGGTACCAATTGTGCTCAGCAAATGTCAAAATCCGCCATTTTTTGAGGACACGTTTTCATGGAGAGCCGCTCTTCCAGAGATAATAGTATAGCTCAGTGGGGTAGTATTAATTCGTAAAAAAGTAAAAACTGTATTTTAGGGGTCGTCGACAAATAGATTTCGTCCACCAATCGCGGACATGTTCCGCGAAGTTGTCAACCCCCTTCCCCCCCTCATCGCGGACCAACATATGAAAGTTTTAACTGTGTATTAAAAATGCCGTGTTGACAACAAATATATGATATAGAGTGTAGAGACCTCGCAAATACAGTTGCTACAGTATTGTATTTTTTGTATATTCAAATATAAAATATTAATTTTTATAAAACATGAGGTAAAATTATGAAATAGAAAGTACCTGTTATCAATAAAAATCATAAATTTCTTGCCTAAAAGCGACGAATTTGAACATAAAATCCGTGCAATTCGTAAGTGCAGTCATGCTCTTTGCTGCAAATGTAAACAAATGACCGCAATCAAATACAGGCAGCGGTAGGAACATAGATATAGTAGGTCTAGATTGCTGACTCACTAATCGGAGGCGTAACCCATAGATATAGGAGACCTAGATTGCTGACGTATACCTAGCGCGCGTGACCCCCAATGGAAGAATCCAAGATGGCGTCGCAACAGGGCAAAAACATTAGGAATAGTATTACGAAAAACAGGTTTTTGGACTTTTTTGATCGTTTAACTGCTGCGAATCACATTCAACTGGACATTTTTGAAAATAAATCACTATGGCGGAGGTTTTGAACCTGAAATGAGACAAGTGGGCTAGATACTTGCAAAATTATCGTTTGATAAAGATTTCAAGGAGTGGGCGTTTTGACCTGTTTCGTCAGTTTGCGGGATTCTTGGGCTTTTAACACTTCGAATCACGATCGATCGCATATATTTAGAAAACGATGTTTATCATATATCAAATATCGTTCGTTAAAGACGTCTGGAGTAGACAACTGGTTGTCTAGTATGTTCTTGTAGTAAATCTAACTTTTTTGCAAATTATTACTTCTAGTGATTTTGATTTTGAGTGTTATTTGGATTTTTGCTTAGTATTAAATGTGAAATTGAATATCTGCATAAAATTTGTCCTTCAGTACAGGCACACTACACGTTTTTCAGGAGGCATCATGGTTGACTTTAAGTTAGGATAAGCTAATAATGAGCATGCAGCAGTTCTGCTTTGGGCTTGCAAAGATGTCATATTTATTATTAATGGCTTGCAAAGATGTCATATTTATTATGTTTATCAAATGAAAATTGATACCTATAGGCAGAAGTCAATATTACAAGTTATATTGCTTAATTATCTCTGTAGCAATCCTAAAGAATATCTGATTTTATAATATACTGTCTTGCCAAAACTGTGTTCACATTCCCACACATTTACAAGCATTTATAAATGTCTTGTTAACAAGCTTGCAGGAGCTTTATAAAATTACAGTATTTAACAACATTTGTGGATTAACCAAATATTCCACAATATTTGTTTTCATCTTTGCAACACATTTGTCACAGGCACAGCTTGTTGACAAATGGTGAGATATTCATGTGCAGATTTCAATATTGTAATTGATTTTGAGTAAAATCAGAATCACATTGGCAACCAGCAATTTGTATTTTCAACTTTATTAAGCTGTACATCTGTAATTTATAATACCAGACATTTTCTGAGTTTTGATCACATAAAACCTGGTCATTTTAACAGATCTTTGCTTCAAGTATATTAAATGTTAATTTGATTCATGCATGTTATCAAGCCCCATGCATGAACACCTACACTTTAATAATATTATCAGTCTCTAAAACTATGCTTAGCTTCTCAGATTTACAAAAATTATATCTATTGATATCAATAACCATAACTCAATAGACATGGGTTTCTTTCATACTTATTTAAATCATGTTGTTACATTTGTGCTACTTTGTCAGCAGATTCTAAACAAACATTCATTTCTCATAAATTCATAAAAACCATCAACAAAGAGACAAACTAAATTCTACCTTCTAGCTGGGGTGGATGTGCAGTCATATTAATAGCTGCTGATACTGAGGAAATTAACCTACGATATTTTTCATAAAATTCGGCAAACGCTTTCTTGTTCACAACTGAAACATCGATAATAAATATCGTTTCCTAAATACGCGATCGATCGTGATTCGAAGTATTAAAAGTCCAATAATCCACGCAAACTAACGGAACCGGTCAAAACGTCCACTCCTTGGAATCTTCAGCGAACGATAATTTTTCAAGTATCTAGCCCACTCGTCTCATTTCAGGTTCAAAACCTCCGCAATAGTGATTTATTTTCAAAAATGTCCAGTTCAATGTGATTCGCAGCAGTTAAACGATCAAAAAAGTCCAAAAACCTGTTTTTCGTGATACTATCCCTAATGTTTTTGCCCTGTTGCGACGCCATCTTGGATTCTTCTATTGGGGGTCACGCGCGCTAGGTATACGTCAGCAATCTAGGTCTCCTATATCTATGGCGTGACCTGTATGATAAATCCAAGATGGCGCGGGAACCGGGCAAAAAACTATAAGACTCTACAGGGAAATCCATGTTTTTCGCGATTTAAAACGTCTCGTTGCTTGGAATCGCTTCGAATCAACATTTTTTGGAAACAACTAATTATTGCGGAAGTTTTGAGCACTATTTGTTTAATTTCTGCTGAATTCCTCGTGAAAATCTCGCTCGTGAAATGTGTTGTGAATTGGTCACTTGGTCAGTTCGAGACATTTGTTGTCCAAAATATGTATTTTTGACCGGCTTTGGCAAACATTTACAAAACGATGGAGCAAGATGTTCGCGTAAAAATCGATTGTTCGCTTGATTTGTGTGATGTGTGATACCCGAAACGTTAGTAATATTTACTACATAGATACGACTTCAAGCCAACGTACTGTTTTCGAACTTCAAAGTCGGATAGGTTATCAAGTAAATATTGTCTGAATTATGTAATATGTATTACCAAAATATAATCGAAAACTGGTGCTACAGCTGCTAGCAGTGGCGGATCCAGGGTAAGTCAAAATAAATTATAGCAGCCAATTTTAAATTCAAAATAACTTTATAACAATGTCATAGGTTATGAATTTCAAAAGAACAAAATCCAACCAATGAAGTTGCTGTGAAGGTATTTTAAAATGTATATATATCCTAGAATGAGCTGTAGTAATTTATTTTGACTTACGCTAGATCCGCCACTGGCTGCTAGTTTCGTTCGTGTGAATTGTGTGTGAAATGTGGGTAGAATTAACTGAACAATCCACAGTTTATTAAATGACCGAAATTTTTTTATTTGAATTTAAACTGTATGTTTACTTTAAAATTAACATAATGGTAAACTTTGGCATACTTTTGCATACACTGTACATAGAATGCAACATGCACCTGCTTGCTAGCTTGTGCAACATTGGAGCAAAGTCTGCAAACATGCGAGTATGGTAAAGCAATACTCTAATGCCCATTTGCTATATTCCAATGAACAATTAGTCGTGATTATAAGATCATTAATAATTCATGAAGAAATCTGCACAAACCATCAGAAAATCTAGGCTAACCTGCCAACTGTGCTCAATATTGATAATGATAAATTGATGATGATAAATTTATTTACTGAGTCTGAGGGTCATCAACTAAACTGAACCCAGACCACCTGATTAGACTCTAGAAGTTTTCTACATTTCTGCGCAAAATTCTCAGGTGAATAGGATCTTTTATGCGCAAAATAAAACTTTTCAGTATACATGATTGTAAATGAAAATCACACACCACACAAATCAAGCGAATAATCGATTTGTACGCGAACATCTTGCTCCATCGTTTTGTAAATGTTTGATTTAGGATAGCTGTAGGTCACAATAACACCCAAGAGGCCAAAGCCGGTCAAAAATACATATTTTGGACAACAAATGTCTAGAACTGACCAAGTGACCAATTCACAACACATTTCACGAGCGAGATTTTCACGAGGAATTCAACAGAAATTATACAAATTGTGCTCAAAACTTCCGCAATAATTAGTTGTTTCCAAAAAATGTTGATTCGAAGCGATTCCAAGCAACGCGATGTTTTAAATCGCGAAAAACATGGATTTCCCTGTAGAAACTTATAGTTTTTTGCACTAGCGGCTAAATCGAGGAATGCACATTTCTTTGACGCCATTTTGAATTGCGCGCAACAACCTGGGACTTAGTATGATACATTGTTATGATATCATTTTATCAAGCATGTATAAGATAGTCAAAACAAATATATCTGTGGGAAATTAAAGCATTCGCGAGAAATATTTAAATTTTAACAATTTAGTATAAATTCTAAAATTTACACCAAATATCGAAGTAAAATCGTGTCTATTGTTGCGAGCCTTACCTAGTGCCAAAAATAAAGAAATGTAGTCTTTGACCTTGTAAATTGAGTGATACAGCGGTAAGATACAATTGAACTTAACATTCCATTTAGTAGCGAAGCCAGCCCGACAATTTGGTCATGCTATGCAAATTTGAATCATTGTCATTATTCATTTCTTTAGAAATCGATCCTTATACGGTCTATAAACACCGAAAAATTTGCATTTGCATGACCAAATGTCTGGCTGGCTTCGCCACTGTAAGTGTTCGGGGGGGGGGGGGGAGGAAATATAGTTTTTGCTGCAAAAGTTACTGGTATAGCCACTGGGCATAGCTCCGTTAATTACTTTATTTCGCATTTTCTGACAAATTATGCCGATTTTCCGAAACGGTTTCATCAGTTACTGACCAACTCAATCCCCCTCCCCCTCCCCCTTAACGAGTTAAAAAACGGTATTGTATTTTGTAGCTGTCCAAACTTGCCAGGAAAACGTACAAATTGTAAGATGTCAACTTATTACATAGGCGGCCCAATTCAGTGTGTAGTTGCATATAGAGATCAGTGTGCACATTAACACATTCGTAGTTTCTCAAATATAATTCTCTAAGGTTGGCAACTAAATCAATTATGAACATACACCCCCCATGAAATAAAGCATAAATACATAAAGAAAACGTAATGAATTACAAAATAAACAAGACCAGTGTGTGGCTGGATAAATTTACTACCCTTGTGGAGAGTTTCTGTTTCGAAAACCGCTTAAAAACGTTGTATACGTGTCAAAGTTTTTCATGTTTTGTTAAATTTTACGTCTGTACGTAACTATGCGGGATGCTCTCATCCTGCTACTGGAAAACGTTCTAAATGACGAATACGTGCAGCGATTGGCTTGCAAAGATTTAACGTTAAAAATTCATAGTTGAGCCAATCGCTGCACGTATTCGTCATTTAGAACGTTTTCCAGTAGCAGGATGAGGGCATTCCGCATAGTTACAGACGTGAAATTTAACAAAATATGAAAAACTTTGACACGTATACAACGTTTTTAAGCGGTTTTCGAAACAGAAACTCACTACAAGGGTAGTAACTTTATCCAGCCACACACTGGTCTTGTTTATTTTGTCATTCATTACGTTTTCTTTATGTATTTATGCTTTATTTCATGGGGGGTGTATGTTCATAATTGATGTAGTTGCCAACCTTAGGGAATTATATTTAAGAAACTATGAATGTGTTTATGTGCGCACTGATCTCTATATGAAACTACACACTGAATTGGGCCGCCTATGCTTATTACTATGAAATTGTGCATTTGGGAAGGAAGACCCTGGCAACCGGGTTGGAAATTATTTACGACGTGTTTCCTGTCAGGGGATGACCCAGTGTGTTGCATAGCTTTTATTTTTATCCTTACTTTTAACATTGGGCGAGAGTATATAAAGAGCAAAGATTTAGATATAGAAAGTATATATTTTTTAAAAAGTATTTTTTATGCACTAGCACACTAGCACTTTATACTTGCCTTCTGTTTTTAAAATTGTCTTTTGAACATACGAGATTGATACCATATGAATATCAGTGAACTTATATATTATTTGTGATATTATATAGAGTTCACTAGTGTTGATGGATATACATGGGACTTATATGGGATATACATGTTAAACTATTTTACTAATCCATATTGTCCACGACAATTACAAGCTATCCCAAGTAAAATAATGCATGGTTCCCAGGTTGTTGCGCGGAACTCAAAATGGCGTCGAAGAAATGTGCATTCCTCGATTTAGCCGCTAGTGTTTTTTGCCCGGTTCCCGCGCCATCTTGGATTTATCATACAGGTCACGCCTACGCAATAGTAATTATACTATGAGTCAGCAATCTAGACCTATTATATCTATGGGTAGGAATAATTAGTTAGACTTGACCACTGATCTAAATTACTGGATAAAGCTTCTGTCATGCATAATTGAAGCCAATGACGGCCATATTGGACTATCCCATATAAATTTACATTGGTACTATTGAATTAGTAGAAAAGGTTTTTACAGTTTTAGGTTATTGGTGGGAATGGATAAACATTGTGTGAATGAAATTTCTTTCACAAATAATTTCTGTTTCCTTTTAAACTTGCCTGTGAATAACAAATCCACCTATACGACCCTCATGTAACATGACACCTCACGTGTTAAAGTGCTTATGAAACGAAATTTTCTCCAACAATGTTCTTATTGCATTGAAAAGATCAGTTAAAATCACTGTATAACTTCTTTGATAGAATTTTTGTAACTGCCTTACTTTTCGAGATATTCAATTTTATTTGATTTGAAAATTACCTAACCAGTGACGTCATACTGCATAATCACTTTTCAAAAAAGCTGAATTAATTTAAAAAGTACTCAAGATATAACACCTAAATACCCAGGTCTGGATGTTAAACATAGCCTACACACATGTAAGTGTAGTTTTAGTTATTTTCCACAATTACATGCTACAAAATAAGCAATCTAACAGTCGCTCATTATGCAGTATGACGTCACTGGTTAGGTAATTTTCTAATCAAATAAAATTGAATAGCTCGAAAAGTAAGGCAGTTACAAAAATTCTATCAAAGAAGTTATACAGTGATTTTAACTGATCTTTCTAATGCAATAAGAAGATTGTCGCAGAAAATTTCGTTTCATAAGCACTTTAAAAATAGCATTTACTCGGACAAACATTGCGGGATTTATGTATAGATACTATTACACGAAGGCATAACTAGCGAACAAAGTTTGGTTTTTTCCCGTTTTTACGATAGAAACTGGAGAAATTGTTGAAATTTATTACTTTGTTTATTATTTAACGTATTCAAACGAGCAAAAAACGTTTAAAAATTTTGTTTAACCGTGGATTATTGTGTTTGATTATTGTTGTCGTGTCCGAGTATGCTGTAGTTAAGAGATGTGCTTGGGGTACATGTAAAACTGACTCGCGCTATCCTGAAAGGTTGATAAAGGATGGAAAAGTTATAAATTTTCATCCTTTTCCTTCCGAGAAAAAAATCAAAGAACGTAGGGAATTGTGGATTTGTTCTTGTAGCCGGGCAGATGACTTTGAATGTACGAAGGATAGTTACATATGCAGCTTGCATTTTGTGGGAGAGAACGGGCCGACCGACATAGATCCAAATCCTGTTCCAGCTACAGCTAGTAAAGAAAAGGTTTGTTATTTATGTGTACACTGTATGTCTACATATTACTTTTTATTCAGTAAATTCTAAGTTCATTTTAAGACCTGCGCCATGGTAGGCTGTTTACATGTATAATTGTATAAATGACCTTAAGATGACCTAACGAGCACGACACATAATTTGCATGCGCACAACGTATAATATTTGGTGTTTTTTAATAGATGAAGCGGCTTTCAAGAAAGAGAAAGTCACCAACAAAAAGACTTTCCCATGGAAAAAGATTGAGAACAGCTGCAGATGGATCAGCTGCGGAAACTATGTTGCTTATTTCATCAACAGAACCAAATACAGCCAATGCTGTGGATGATACTTATTTTTAAGTATTTTTACTTCATTATTTTGCTCTTTATCCACATCAGACGGTTCAGATTTAGGGCTATTTTCTGTGTTGTCAACTGAAGGCAATAAAGGAGCAGTCTCCTTGTTAGTATCTATTAAGTCAGACACTATTATGACATCATCGATCCACTGCATTGGCTGTATTAGGTTCAGTTGATGAAATAAGCAACATAGTTTCCGCGGCTGATCTATCTGCAACTGTTCTGAATCTTTTTCCATGGGAAAGTCTTTTTGTTGGTGACTTTCTCTTTCTAGAAAGCTGCTTGATCTATTAAAAAACACCAAAAATTATACATTGTGCGTCTGTGCGAATGCAAATTATGTGTCGTACTCGTTAGGTCATCTTAAGTTCATGTATACAGATGTAAACAGCCTACCGTGGCGCAGATCTTTAAGTGAAATTTAAATTACTGAATAAAAAGTAATATGTAGACATACAGTATACACATAAATAACAAACCTTTTCTCTACTAGCTGTAGCTGGAACAGGATTTGGATCTATGTCGGTCGGCCCGTTCTCTCCCACAAAATGCAAGCTGCATGGGTAGCTATCCTTCGTACATTTAAAGTCATCTGCCCGGCTACAAGAACAAATCCACAATTACCTACGTTCTTTGAATTTTTTCTGGGAAGGAAAAGGATGAAAATTTATAACTTTTCCATCCTTTATCAACCTTTCAGGATAGCGCGAGTCAGTTTTACATGTACCCCAAGCACATCTCTTAACTACCGTATACTCGGACACGACAACAATAATCAAACGCAATAATCAAACGCAATAATCCACGGTTAAACAAAGTTTTTAAACGTTTTTTGCTCGTTTGAATACGTTAAATAATAAACAAAGTAATAAATTCCAACAATTTCGCCAGTTTCTATCGTAAAAACGGGAAAAAACCAAACTTTGCTCGCTAGTTATGTTTTCGTGTAACAGTATCTATACATAAATCGCGCAATGTTTGTCCGAGTAAATGCTATTTTTAACACGTGGAGTGTCATATTACATGAGGTTCGTATAGGTGGATTGGGGATAGTCCAAGATGGCCGCCATGAGTTCATTATCAAGTGCTTTAAACCTTTTCAAAACCATTAGAAAAGTTGTGGCAAGCTGTCTTCGCAGTTAATATGGGAAAGACATTTCCCTGATAATTTGGTCAGTTTTAATTTACACGTCGCGATTTGATTTGCAGAAATTTTGATCGATTTTAGTATATCATCTCACTATAAATATTCTGGCTTCAAAATTGGGTCACTGAATTCAAAAGGATGCTTTATCCAGTAATTTAGATCAGTGGACTTGACAGACTTGACTCCATGCCCAGGGAGCTGTTGTATTTTACGATACGCATCCCTTTTTTAGTACGGTACGTTCGTATAAAAGCGTTATTACAATTTAAAAAAAAAACTTTAAAAGGCTTTTTATGAAGGTTTAAAATGCAAGAGTAGAAAAATAGTAAAAACGAGCCAGCAGCTAACGCATGCACGCAATGTACTCTGGCATGGACAGGCGCGGAGTGTTATGGTTGTTGTTGATACTTTCAGTGCTTTGCTTCGAGGACACTATCATACTAACAATCTATTGGATTTTATACTATCGATTTTTTATTGAAGACTAATTCAGGTTTCGTCCTTATTCTGTTTTTCAACGCGGATTGAAAGGCCAACCCCCTCCCCCCCCTCGCGGAACAAGTCCGCGATCGGTGGACGAAATCTATTTGTCGACGACCCCTTATACTTGTTTAGGTGACATTTAAATCAAGTACTAACCTTCAAAAAATTTTATCTAAGTTTATGTCTTGTACGTATAGCCAAGAAAGGCTGCCAAAATGCTCAAAACAAGATTTTTTGCGATCGAGAAACTTTCGGCCGCCATCTTGTTTTCTCTACCAGTAGGATACGAGTTAAATATCCTACTAGTAGCGAGCCAATCAGATTACAGAATAATTAATATTCGATGGCTGTCTATATAATAAAATGCCGTATACTGTAGTAATTTTAATTTCCTTAAATGCATTTGTATGCAAATTAGGTAGCCGCATATTAAGCGATGATTTAAACGGTTTGGATCCCGTTTGTGCGACTACGGTTACATGTGGTCACGACATCGATTTTGGTCACTTTGCGGACATATTTACAATCACTCTCAAAAGTGTTGGGACACATCAAGATTTTCACTAAAATATTGTAAAACCTCCACCCCCCTCGCCCCCTATTCAATGTTGAGTCGTAGCTGCCACATATTTGTGTTGGCCATTGATACTCAAACATCAAACCCAACATTGAATGGGGGAGCGGGGGAGGGGGAGGCCAAATTTTTTGACGGGATAATTGTGGAAAGGCAAATGTAACGTGAAACCGTTGGTGTCCCAACTACTTTTAAAAGTGATTGTACTGCCACTTTCTCTATGATTAATTTTCATTAGGTAGTAATACTGTTGTAATTCACACGTCATGAAACTATTCAATCGGAAGTGACCATACAGACATGATACCACGTAAACGAGGTCTTAGACTCAAACAAATTTTCTGAAATTTTGAACTACAATACTCCAAGTCATCCACCAAGTCAAAATTACTTATTAGAATAAAAGAGCAAGCCATTTTTTACTTAAGACACAATCCCCCGGGTATTGAAGTTTTAAATTTCCAGGCCTCCATGGACGTAAAAATACATGTCATATACCATGGCAACGCTTAAAGTGCATATGGCATAATCACCATTCTTTTTCCAAAAACCCGCCATACCAACACGATTCGAATGCTGTATACCAATCTTTGAACGGATAAATATTTCCAAAGATATTCGGCTTCAAACACGCCAAAAATTGGGTTTTTGAAATTATGGCCGGTAGAAAAGAGGCTGGGTCGAATTAGCTCTGTGACGTCATACCGGGAACACGTCTCATACTGCATATAAAAACAATACAAAAATATTGTCATATGCGAAGCAAAAAATAGCCAAAAATAATTACTTTTGGGGGATATTTGTTTGTATATGAACTTGTACATTCAAGGCGACTGAAAACTCATCATTGTATCTTGGAAACTGAAAGAAACAGCTGAAATTTAGAGAATTGAGTCAAATGCAACGTTGGCATTGAGTCAGGCGTCATGTGTCACATAACGCGTCTGTTTAGAAAGGAATTCTTCGCTTTGAAGCTGAAAAAGCGCCGAGCAAGGTGATATACAGGCATAAATACATAGAACACAAGGATATTGAATCGCTAGCTGAGTAGACGCGTGAAAAAGTCGCAAGCACTCGTGTTTTCTTCGTTGATGTAGTTACTGTAAAGACTTCTTATGTTGTTTGCAGTATTTGTACACACATCATCTTGCTCATATAGATCTAGACGCAAAGCTTTATCAAATTGCCACATTAAATGTTGAATACTTGTTATTTTTATGTATGTAATACTTTATTATTATGACTGCGTGAGGTATAGAAAGAGATTGAAAAGTATACTGTAGGGCCATATTAGGCTTCTACGACCCCCTTATTTACGAATACAGTAATAAACCTAAACCTAAAGGTAAAAAATATTGAGAAACACTACAGTTTAGATTAGGCAGCTGCACAATGATGTATGTGATACAGGAAAATAAAAAGATCATCTAAATGCTGACATTTACTCTACTCTCAAAATTTGCTATATACAGTGATAAATAATATATCCAATGTATAAAACACATAAAGATTCATTGTTGCAAGCTTTCGAATTTAATTTACCCATCGAAGACTACAGACTGCATGCCAGTCAAAAGCTTGTGAGAAATGAATATGTTAACCAGACAACGTTTACACGATTAGCAGAAGTATATATCCCAAATATTCGTGGTCATTAACATAAGCACGGTCAACATTGTTATAATACTTGCGCCATTTAACTCTTCATGCACCTACTCAGCCAGCGATTTAATATCCTTGTGTTCTGTGTATTCATGCCTGTATATTGCCTTGTCCAATGTCCTTTAACAGCTTCAAAGCGAAGAATTCCTTTGTAAACAGACGCGTTATGTGACACATGACGCCTAACTAATGCTAACGTTGCATTTGACTCAAATCTCTCAATTTGAGCTATTTCCTTCAGTTTCCAAGGTACAATGATGGGTTTTCAGTCAACTTGAATGTGCAAGTTTATATACAAACAAATATCCCCCCAAAAGTAATTATTTTTGGCTATTTTTCGCCTCGAACATGACTATATTTTTGTATTGTTTTTATATGCGGCATTGAGACGTGCTCCCGGTATGACGTTACAAAGCTAATTCGACCCAGCCTCTTTTCTCCCGGCCATGATTTCAAAAGCTCAACTTTGAACCCAAATATCTTTGGAAGTATTTATCTGTTTGAAGAATGGTATATGTCATTCGAATCGTCTCGTCACGGTGAATTTTTGAAAAAAAAATGGTGATTATCACATATGCACTTTAACGTGGCTAGGCAATTTCCGACTAGCACGTAGTCATTTTCGAAAATTTGAGGTTGCATGCAAGTAAATTTATTAACATCTAATCAATTTTTTATGTCAATAGGTAATGGCAATGGAAAAAAATATAAAAGGTTTGTATAGCTTACTTATCTCGTAAAACCTTTGTAAAACCAATATCTTGCCGCATATGTGTTCTTTTTTGGCATTCATTTCACTGCTGTCCTTGTCCTGAAATATATCCTTCTAACAACTAATGAATAATTATTTCAACTTACAACTTGTCTTCTTTGAAATGTTCCTATAGGTCAAAAATACCACGCACTATTTAAAACTTAGTACATGTTTCATCCTAGAAAAATCTTATAAGCAGTTATACACAACTAACACAAATTTCTAAAATACGTGATTTGTTTTTACGCTATATATATATGATGATGAGATCGTGGCCGGGTGTTTGTTCAAATAGGGTTAATTATTTTCTTATTGATTTTAAGTTTTCTATATGCCTGTAATCTGTTTTTGCTGTGGCAGACTGAATTCCGGATCTTTTATGGAACAAAAAATTACTGGCCTTCTCCCCTTAAGTTTCCATTTATCATTCATTAAATTGCATCGGTTTTCCACTTTCGTTTCCTTTTCTGTAATTGTTGTAAATTTGAGCGATGGCTCATGGGTTGAGAGCCGTGTTTATATAACTTCCTGCCAACACAGAAATTCCAGTCGCGCTTCTGTTGTAAGTAATTTTATATTTTTGTGCCATATTTTAAAAGAAATATAAAACATTTTTTCGTATTTATATACAGTTTTACAAAATAGCATTATGAAAACATGGGGGTTTATTCGTGTAAAGCTGCATGAAAAAAACCCGTGTTTCTGAAACAAAAACACGAGGCATTTCCACTAGAGTTGCGCAGATGGATTTAACGGGAGTTTTCGTAAAAAAACAGCAGCTTTCGTAAAAAAACACAAATAAAACAAGTTTATAGTCGCTGAAAATGAGGGGAAATGTTTAATATACAACAAAAGGGAAATACTCGATCATAAATACTTAACAAGAAGACATTCTTCTGATTTTACTTTGGGAATTAACAAGTTTTAATTTTTGTAAATAGATTATTAAAAAGGTTGATTTTTTATTAATCTTTACGAGAACAAGGTAAAAACTGCAAGAATATTGTAGTGAATAGTAAAATCAATGCACTTATCAATTTTGTTTTCAAAAGGTCATTCAAGCGCGTTCCCCACGTGTTTCTATAAATCTATAGAAAAATAATGTTTCCGCATAATTACAAGTGTTCCCAATTTATATCTAATATAACAGTGTATCAAGTACGGAAAATGTTTTATATTTCTTGAATATGATTTCTTGTTATTAGATATTGTCATAGTAAATGGAAGTATTCATCAGTTGTGGTCTTACAATAGTGTTGAAGGCGGTAGATATGTCCAAATGGAAGGATCAAACGTTCATGGTGAAGTTATCAATTAAACAATATTCATGCATGCAGTAACCATACTTTACATGCCAGTAATCAAGATCCTTTACTGTATACAAGCCGATATATAGAGGATATTACACGGTGGCGTGAAGATGTGAATGTTATTTTCGAGTGTTGAAAACGTGTTTTCAACACGAGAAAATATTATTCATCTCTTCAAGCTACCGTGTAATGTTCTTTCTATTATATGCTCAGAAGTCGAAACAAGCAAACAGAAAACATATAAATCCCGCGGGAAAACACACCCGTTTTTCATGGAAAATACGAGGGTTTTAGCTTACGGTAAAACATCAATAATCATATAATAAGTATCGATATATACAGTATGAATTTCATTATAAATTGTAAAATTTATTAGTAATTCTTGAAGAAAACACAAAAGAAATATATATTTTGATCAATACCCGTAAATTGGACAAAGTTTAAATTTATTAAGTTTGATTTTCTAACAAAACATCATTTATTTCTTTGAGATTATGAAAGGATACGAACATTTTCAGTCCATGCAGACATTTCACAAGTAAATCAGATACCAGTAAAGATCGGCTGCTCATGTCTTAGCTCTAGATTATGTACCATTTTTTTTTTCTTTAGATGTTAATGCAAAAGGTAAACCTGATGGTAAGTCTGGATAAATCATCAGTATAGATTATTCAAGTCCCATATCTCCTGCTAACAAATATATAACATTAATACAGAAAAGCAACACTCCAAATATGACGGCACAAAAAGGGCTAATTATACTGTTCCTAAGTCCCATATTTCCTGCTAACAAATATATAACATAAATAAAAGAAAAAGCAGCACCCCAAAAATGACGGCACAAGAAAGGGTAATTATACCACTAAGCTATAGCTATATAAAGTAAACTGTATATTACGAAAATAACCAAGATAATTATGAAGTATAAAAAGCCAATGAGTTCGTTATACTAACAAAATAAGTATGCATCAGGAATCCGCAGGGGCGCTGGAGCCACGGGGCAGAGAGCCTAGCTGCCCTCGTTGCCCTGGCAGAGGGAGGGGGCAGCAGGGGCTATTATATTTGTATTGCGCGTGGGGTTTAAATCGGGCAGAAATTACGGACGGTGGTGATGGTGAAAGAGAACAGTGACTGCATGCGCATGGATTCCGAGACCTGTGAGAGTTGAGATGTAACAATTACTTGTGAGTTTTGAATATAATAGAATCTTCGCGTTTCTCTCTGAGTGGTTCTAAAGTTGTCGACTAAAGTTGTCGCGCATTAGTGGTACCATCCGATGGGACAGAGTTAAAACTTTTTCAGCGGATTCGATGACTCAAGGTTACGGTTTGTTTCAGCTTTTACACATCTAAACAATGGTTTGTGCAGTTAAAATGTTACGTTTGACATCTCAACGCTTGACATGCACTTTGCTGGACGTGACTTATAACTTCATTTATATGTATTATTCATGTTGTTGTTATTATAAACTCAAAACCAGCAAATGGATACTTGGATGCGGCAACATAAAGCCCGCCCCTTAGAAACAAGTCGTTTCACCGTTAGCGACTTTCAAGTTGGAACATGTTGTTTCACGGTCAAACGGAATCCGCTGTAATATCAAATGAAAAAGCTACACGTGTGAATCAAAGTGTGAAATCGGTAAATTTGGGTAAATCAACAGTTCGGACGGTTGGGAAAAGGTTGATGGATCACAATATTTATCGTGCCTTTTGGTATTTTTAAAAAAAACTAATGGAAAATTGTGTAAATTGTTAAAAATATACGTTGGAGCGAGCAAGTTTGGAATTCGAAACTATCCTGGTTATATATGATCTCGGTATTATATTACCAACTGGACTGGTTATGTTGATTTGACTTGGAGAACAATTAATACCGAGCTGTGGCTTATCAAGCCAATTCTACGTGGTATCTTTGGTTAAAAAACACTCAAAAACAGTCAAGATCTCTATACTAAAACTGGAGTGATCTTGGAACAAGTTTCGCTTACCTACTCAAGTGGAAGCACAGTGACATTTATAGTACTCGTAATGAAGTTGCCGCAGATTGTGCAACCTGATTTCAACCTGATCGAGGAAATCATCTGGTGTGTGTAAAGACCAAATATGGCAAATTTAGAAACATTGTTGAAATCAGTGCAAACAAAGCCAGAAAAGGTTATATTTACAAATGCTGATGTAAAACAGGTTCTACAGTAGAGGCCCAGCATGTACATAGCACGGAAAGAAAAGTTAAGACAATGCAAAGAAAGATCGATGAGATACATCTATTCCAAACAAGCGTACACGAGGTAAGAATCCAGCACGGGGATCATATGGAAAGTATTCTCGGATGGACTACCAAGATAGACGGTGAGATCAAGGTGTATGAGGGAAGTGAATCCGAACTGACTAGAATTATCAAAGATCTTCAGAAAACTGAAAGTGAACGAGCAAAATGTGAGGAGGAGGAGCTACATTTGAACAGGAAATGAAATTTAAAGTTAAAACAGAAGGTAAATTATGACAAGAAGGAACTAGAATCGTCTAGGAAACCTGAAAAGGAGTCGAAGCTACAAAAGCTTTCTGAGCTAGTTATTACCAAGTTTAAAGGAATGCAAACCAATTGATCTTGATGTTGACATTGCGCAAGGTACCAAGTTCTCATACCTTAAAGAATGTCTTCATCCGAAAGTCACAGCTTGTGTAGTTTCCTACTCACAATACAGGAGTACGAAAGAGCGAAAAATATACCCAAGTTCAGCAAAGATAGCGAAATGATCACTGCGTTGGTACATTGAACCTGGAGAAAAACGAGTTAGGTCTGTTGGTGTGCAAGGGAAAAATTCAAGGCGAATTCCGTATTTATATCCCTCCCACAACGAAATTAGCGGAGAAGATTGTGATGCACGAAGATGCCCAAACTCTGCGTGGAGAGTGAGGATGACGATGGCGGCAGTCATCGGACTCTACCTCAGATGCTACTGGACTCTACCTCAATTGACAAAGAAAGTGAGAAGGAAGTTTCACGGCTGCAAGAAGTTTCAGGTCAACCCGTTCTCGACGCCACCCACAGACAACTTACCCAAGGATGGCATACTGAGGGAACGGCTGGAACCAAGCCTATTTTTTTAAGTGATCGGGGTAAATTAATTATGCCTGTAGAAGAATCGTCTAAGGTCCCAAGCGAAGGCCCATCTACTTCCGTTCGCATGTAGTTTAACAAGGGCGATCATTTGGACTATTACAGAACATTTCAACTAACGAGTTTATGCGGAGTATGAAGCAATTTATAGCCAGTAGAGCAAAAACAGAAAAAAATTACTCGGATAATGCCAAGACGTTCGTGGCTGCTGCGAGGAGAGTTCGGAAGATTTCAAAAAGTGAAAAGTGAATGAGTTTTTTGTAAAAAAAAAATATTACATGGCAGTTCAACCTCAGCAAGGTACCGTGGTGGGGTAGCCAATACGAGAGACTGATTGGATTAGTAAAGCAATCCATATGCAAGGTTAAGTCTGAATTGGATCTAAAAAGAGTACTAGTTGGATGTAGAGACTTAACAGACCTCTTACGTACGTAGAAGACGATGTGGAGCTATCTGTTCTTACTCCAAACCCAATGATTACAGGAGAGTATGTGTCCTTCCTGATGTGTCATCCGAAAAAGAGATGAAGAGACGGGCGAAACATGTTTTGCGGTGCAAGAAAGCGATTTGGACGCGATGGACGGGGGAGTATACGAGAGTCCTCACAGAACGGCATAACCTAAGACACCAAGATAAGCAGAGTATACAAACGTCGGGTAAGCTGTGTTGATTGTGAATGACTGCAAGAATCGCAGGAAATGGAACATTGGAGTGATAACAAATTTGTACAAGGGACGTGATGGAGTGATTCGAGGAGCCCAGTTGAACTCGTGAAAAACGACCATTGGTCGTCTTATTTGAGATCCTATGGAACTGTCGACTGAACAACTAAAGAGGACGGAAACGGTTCTGAATCCGAAAAATGGGGGAGGGGGCCTCAAGGTTTGGAAATATTTAATTGACTTTAGTGGCAGCTCTGGGGATCGATGTCAAGAAAGGACGATGTCATTCTGCTCGAAAAACGCTATCTTTTCAACACAACTGTCGTTGAGAATATCATTTTCTCATTTCTAAAGGTCTGGAGCGTGGCCTTTTAAGCCAGTAATCATCATGGCAAGCACTGCGCAAGTATTTCCGTATTAGCATATTTGCGGTATTTAGCATAAATACGGTTTCTTCACTCCCTTCCCCAATGATTTTCTCATTATCGTTCTCCCACGTGTGTGCATGTATACCAAAGCGCCGGGGATAAGGCTGTTAACAGCATGCGTATGGATTCCGAGACTTGTGAGCGATTATAGTTGTGAGTTTTGAATAATAATACATGGTTCTGTGATTCCACACCATTTCTCGTTTTTCCAATTTCCACTCTTGTTGATATAACTGTATATCAACACGGAAAATGTTTTATATTTCTTAAATATAAGTTAGTGAAAATACAAGAAAAGTTTATTATCGCAAAGCTTTCGATCCCTGACCTCGGTTGTATTTTAAAAAAGACAAACTCGATCATGAATATTCAAGAAGACATTTTATTTACTGAATTTCGAAATTAACAAGTAATTACGTAAGCCTTACTTTTTAAAATTGATTGATATATAAGTTGATTTTTATTTTTGCACGAATAAAGTAAAAATTAGAAAAATATTTAGATACATGTAATTAAAATCAATGCACTTACTTTTTTCGTTTTTAAAAGGCTATTTGATAAAGGAAATAAAAACTTTTTCCGCATTACTATAGAGTTTATAGAAACACTTAGGGAACGCGTGAGAAACTCGAAATTCGTTCTCGTGTTCCCACACAATTCTCGTTTCTCGCGCGTTTCCCTGTCTCTATTTCTTAAATGGTTTCAGCTACAAGTAATACATGCCATATACACTTTAATAAACCTGAGATGTAGAGTGTCCTTGTCTACATGGCTACTATTAACTACTATTAACCTATACTACCATTAACCTATGCTAATAATGGAGCTTGAAGCCCAATAGTCTTTCTCCTCTTACTGCTTGGTTCTCAAATCCCACAATCTGCAAACCATGTGAACCTGCAAACCTTGTAAAAATATCACCCTAAAATAGTAGGGGCAAGGCTAGTAGTGTTTTTGTATATTATATATATAGCTACTGAAAAAGAAGTATTTATACTTATGGCTGCAGAACGCGCAGCAACTTACTTAAATCTGGCTTATCCAAATTTTTCATTGCCTTGTGTTGTGCCCAATGAAAGTGAAACCAATCACCAGAAAAACTGGAAACACATTAGAAGATTACGTCAGTCCGCCAAATGGGAAACGAACAGACGAACATAATTATGTTCAACTTGTTAGTTCGTCCAGATTCATAGCTAGGTTGATAATATGAAGAATTTTTTCAACAGGCGTAATTTTCAGCAATTACGCTGTCAAAAAGTAAATAAAAAATGGCATATGAAGCTCTCTTGGACCCAATGCCACACATATATCCTATCCCCACATAGCTCACCATATATAAACCTTCTTCTTTATTTTTAGCGATAACCCAAATCACGTTCAAGGAATCGCAACGAGATCCAATCCCGAAAAAGTTTAAGCTGATGTTCAAATATGATCAAAAGGATTATTATGTACAAGCATCTGTAAACAATGTAACAGCCTCTAAGGTACTTGTTTATATTTCGTGTATACCTATATTATATATCCCTACAGTTGAATTTCGTTTTCGTTCAAATTGACACACTAGTGGTTCATGTAAGACTGGAAGGTTTTGTTGGTCGCAATCAGATCAAATCAAATGAGTAAAATCTTCAAAGAAATAAAAATGAAATACAACGTATGCACCCATATAAATAGAGAATATTACACGGAGGAGCGGAGATTTGAATTTTATGTTCAGTGATAAAAACAAAATATTTTGCGAATGAGCGCAGCGAATGAATAAATTATTGCTTTCACCACGGAAAAATGATGTTACACATTTGCCCCTCATTAAGCGAAAAAAGAATATCATTAAGATTATTTTAAAGCTTCGCGAGTACAAATCAAAATTTCAATGACACATTGTGTGCAAGTCAATAAGCGTGAAGGGATATTCAATAGCAGCAATTGACGCAAGTATGTATAAAAATTGAAATCAATTGATCAAAGATGGAAACTTGATAAGAGTACAAAGAACATTCAAAAACGCAAAAGAAGTTCCTGTCTGAATACAAGAAACGCTAAATTAGAGAAAAAGGTATGTTCAATAAAACCCAGGTTTACTTTATAGCCAAGCAATCATATTAACCTGCAAAAGAACAAATGCAACGTGTGTTATCAATCTACGTTTACTCAATTTTACTAAAGACCATTATCATATAGTCTAATTAAAATTTAAAAAGACGATGTATGTATGTGGGAAAATGACCTGGGACAAATGCACTAAGCTTCACTGCATCTGGAGAAAGCAATCAGGGAAATTTTCAAGCTAAAAACCTGACAGCGGTTGGTCCCAATCACTGAGCTTAAGTATATCTGGAGGAAGCATACTAATCTTTCTTCAGTCAAACTTTTAAAGCCAAAAAAGGCTGACTTTTGTTAAACTCGACGTTACTTTAGGCCATATCATGGCACCGGCTGCTGGTGGTAACCGCTAGCCAGGCACAATTTTGAGCCTGCGTCTGTTTTCACCCCCCCCCCCTCCTCCCCTGGATATTTTAGAAGTATATTTTGGTTTTTGCAATAAATTTGTTTATTTGTCAATTTGATTAAGAATGATTTTATGTTTTTTTTGCTCTACTTTTCTATTTGCCTAAGGCCACAGAGCTGGAGATTTTCATTGTTCTATTGCATTTTCCCGTAAATATTTTCGCAAATCTTACAAATCATACAAATTAAAAACCATTGTCCGACTTTAAAGAATGTGGATATCTTTGACTTGCTGTTAAACGCAAAACCAACGATGTTAAACCTGCTGCAATAATCCACCACGACCAAAAAATGGACCCATTAGGTTTACTGCAACGTCCTTCCAAGGTCCCATACGTGGTTCAGTTCTCATCAGCGGCTCTGGAGAGCGGAATTGTCCTACAACGTAGCATCCTTACACACAATTCATTCTTTGCGCAAGTGTTACGTGCCGAGCGAGTACAACAGACGACGTGGTCGAGATCCAACTCAACTTTATTTTCCTTTGCATCCCATATTTATAATCTAGTGCACCCCAGCTATAATTACATTGTCCCGGATGCAGCTTGCAACACGAAGCATACACCGCTAATTATGGTTAATCTCCTTATTTACACTTTTTTATCTTTTACACAAAGATAACTTGACATCATACATTGTGACCAATCCCCAGTTTGAATATAACAACTTACACGGCGATGTTTATGTTGCCTGGGCGGTAGACTACGTCATAATTATGGCATTGTAATGAGATGACTCACCGCTAAATCCTTCCCACGGCTTCGACGACGACTTCCCAATGATGCAGTGCAAGGGTTTGTGGTTTTTTCCAATTAAAATTCTTACCCGTAAGCATACAGATTAAACCTCTCGTAGGACCAAACAAGAAACAGCGCCTCTTTCTCTGTTTGGGCATAACGTCTCTCGACCTTAGTTAGATTCCTCGAAGCGTATAAAACTGCTCTCCACTCCTCCCCCCCCCCCCTGCAATGGTAGTAAAACTGCGCCTAAACTGTCGGAACCCTATCAGCTACAATTCTAATTTTGCACTCATTCTGAAAATAAGGCAGTGCGTTGCTGATGACATGAGCTGCTTAAGCCTCTCAAATGCTTTCTGTCCCCGTACTATCGCTTCGCTTGCCTTACGCATATCAATCCATACCCGCACATCACCATCAGACTTGTCCACAGATTGTTCGGTACTTCTTCGACGATATCTTTTGCCAGTAAGTCATCCAATTTCTCGTACATTTCACCTCACAAACCAAACGGGAGTGTGCTATTGGTTTTACATCGTTGTTGTTGTGCAACTTCAACTGATAATCCTTCAGCTTTTTCACACCACCCTATATATCTGCGTACTCTGTACAAATGCCTGAATCGCTTCCTTCTGTTGCAGTCGACCAAACGTCGGGTCTATCTAAAGGACTCACATGCAATACTTTAAGCTTTTCTGCTGTACTCTTCCCAGACAAAGGTTTCCCTGCACCTTTTATCACTGTGAATTCATCTCTGCATTTCTCACCGCTGCTTTCAGACACAAATGTCCCAGCAACTGCAATAGGTTTGTTCTGTCCATAAGCAAACAACTTCGTCTCTGACATTTTGACTCACAATCAATGTTATTTTCCTCAGATTACTCCAGGTTTCATAATCAATCAAGTTACACGATACCCCAGAGTCAATAAGTACCCCGTCCAACTGAACTCCACCAATCATAAGAGTAACCTCCCCCGTGCCTGTTTGGTATCTTCCTAGGACGAATATTTAGTCTTCCCTAGTTTTTCGTTTCTCATCTTTCTCCACCTGAAAAACAATCTTCGTTCCGCTTTCATTCCTTTTATAACGTTACTAATTTCCTATAACGGAAGTGACTAGAGATTACGTAGAATAATTCGGCGTAGTGGGAGAGAAGCATGGTTTTTAATATATTGTTTTAGTGTGTAATCCATTCATTTTACAGATTTTAACGAGCCATGGTAGTTGAGAATGAACGAATTTTGAACGATTATAAAAAATTCCTTTCATATTTCTTTCCTTTGTGTTTTTGGTAACCCGTTTTCTGCAGCGCACAGCAAAATGTCCAGTAATTCCACATGACTTGTGTTTCTGATCTCTACCAGGACAGGTACTATCCTTGGAAAAATTACCAGTGTGGTTACAATTGAAGCATCTTTTATCAGTCCCAGTTCCCCTGCCCTGTCGCCCACTTTTACGGTCTCCCTATTTATTTTATTTTCCCCCTTTCTTATGCAATTGTCTCACTGAATTTACGTGACCATCTCCTGGTTTGTAGTGTGAACTCGACTGTTCCAAAGACTTCATCTGAGTTTTCATCGCTTTAAAAGCTTTTGCAATAACCTGGAAATCCTTTAAATTTGCATTACCTTTCTATGGGAAGTTCCGACGATGTTTATTATTTCCACATTTTTCAATAAGCTGATCCCTTATTGCCTCGGAAAACACTTGTGATAGCTTTCTACCTCAACCAACTAACAAACTGATCCACCTTCCCTCAAGTAACTTGGCTCATTTGCCTAAACAGATGTCTTTCAAAAGGCACGTTAACTTTCGGTATAAAATAATCATCTAGCACTTCAAAACTTTTCGTCAAGCTCTTCTCTTCATTTTCAGGTAACAATGTGCAATACAACTCTTGAAAATCGGCCCCACTTGTCTGAAATAATAACGCTACCTTTTGTAATTCCATTGTGATCTCTACTTGCCTGTAAATATAAGTTGAAAGATCGCTTCCAGTGTTTCCAACCAATAGACAATGTGTTCCAGTCATCCTTGGGGTTTAAGCAAGGAAGGTTTCGATGCCAACAAATCCCTTCGTCGCCCAACATATTTCTCCGAACACAAAAAAGTGCCCCAAACCAACACAAAATTCTGAAATATTCCTCACAAATGCAAGAAAATCACCTCCTCCTCGCAAATGTCGTATTTATCTAGTTTGATTTCGGATGGACTCGTATTTACGGTTTTCAAGACAATCAATTTAACAAAGTATAACTGAATTAAATATGCAAAACACCAGGCTCTTTTAAATGTTCACTGAAGAGACTCTTAAAGCTGTTTATAATTTGTTAAATTACTGAAGGCCACGAGTTCATCAGCGTAAGCTGTCAAGTGTTTACCCTCAATAAATAAACCCAAAGATGGCTATCCACCGAGTACATCGGAAAATGCCGAACAGATAGTCCCACCAACGAATTGTTCTTCTGCTCGCAATTCAGGCCCACTGGATAATAAGGAAATAACTGGAAACCCAAATTAATATCTACCAAACCGAAAAAATAAAGCAACAGTACCTTGTTCATTTTTGAGAAGAGAAGGCTATTGCCTGAAGGGCACTAGATGTGATTTTTTACACATGAAAGTCCCATCTACAGCATATAAATCAAAATTCCAGCAAATTCCAAAGAAAAGACCACCTTTATTTAATGTACCAAATTCTAATATTAACTAACTTCCTTTTCCCTCTGTCCCAATTATTATCCCCCCCCCCCATTCCATCACCCCAATATTTCACCCTCCCTTTCCAGTCATTTTACCATCAGTACCCATATCTACCACAACCACCACTTATGTTTATACCAACAAGACCCCCAGATCTTAAATAGAAATAAGCGTAGAAGGAATCTGAATAGCTTGATACCAATCTCAACCATTCCCCATACACTGAATCAAAATAACAATATGTTTGTGCCGGGAATAATTTTATCTAATAAAACCGAGATAGCGAATAAAATTAACGACGAATTCCTAGCACCGTTATATACTTTTTAACCACTGGAAGCCTCTAATTTTATATGCTTTTTGAATGACACAAACAACTCTAGGTTGGATTTTCTGACGGTGTCAGAGGAAGATGTCTACAAGTGCCTTGAATCACTTAACCCATCCAAATCATTACGTCCGGACAATATTCCATTAGTAAGATTCTGAATCGGCCAATTAGTAAGATTCTGAATCGTTCCTATAAAGAACAACGGTTGCCTTCGATTTAAAAACGTCCAACACTGTACCAATACCAAAGACAACACCCGTACAAATTGTCAACAAACACCTTCGCCCAATCTCTCTAACACCTATCCTGTCAAAATTGGCTGAAGAATTTGTGATCAACGAACACTTAAAACCTGCAGTTCTGGAAGTTTTAGATCCTAACCAATTTGGTGTCATCCTTGGCTCATCAACAAGCCAAGCACTGATTAAAATGATGCACAAATGGACTGAAGCCACAGATGGAAACGGAGCGTCTGTTCGAGTTGTCTTGTTCGACTATCAAAAAGCTTTTGACTTTGTTGATCATTACATTCTGCTATCAGAACCTAAACTCGTGCGTCTCCCAACCACCACCTTAAATTGGATCATAGATTTTCTCAGTGATAGGAAACAACGGGTAAAATTGGGCAAAGATTGTTTCTCCGAGTGGGGAAAAGTACCTGTTGGAGTACGACAATGTACCAAGCTTGGACCATGGCTATTTATCGTAATGATCAATGACCTAACTCTAACAAGAAGTGATCAGGCAAAATTTGTTGACGATCTTACAATATCAGAGACAATACCGAAATTTAGTCAAAGCTCGATTCAAGAGACTGTGACGATCATTGTAAGCTGGGCTGATACTAATTCATTTCGTCTTCATGAGGAGAAATGCAAGGAGCATAGAATTGATTTTAAGAAGACGAAGAGTATCTTCGCTCCCATCCTCGTAAATGAAAAACCACTAGAAGTAGTACATGAAGCAAAAATACTTGGTCTCACTTTTACAACGGACCTAAAATGGAACAATCACGTGGATAACATTGTCTCTAAATGCATACAACGATTGTATCTGATAGTGAAATTAAAACGTGCTGGAGTTCCAAAAGGTGACATGATACAATTTTGTCAAACATCTATAAGACCAGTTTTGGAATATGCCTCCATTGTATTTCACTATTCTCTCCCATATTATTTATGCGATAACATTGAACGTATTCAAAAACGTGCTCTTTCTATTGTGTATCCTGGATACAAATACGAAGACTCTTTAATGGACCATTCCCCTTTTAGACAAACTTTTGAATTGCGAATATTCATTAGCACAGCTGAAAAGAGCATTCTATACTCAGTAAAGCTGTAAAGCTTGGTTGCAAAACATTGTAAAATGTGAAAAATATAGCCCTGTGAAGTTTACAAATTTTGTATACTTTTGTATTATGCGCCGAAAAGTGTAATCAGATTTCGAAATGTGATAATATACTTTTCCGCGCATAATACAAAAGTATACAAAATTTGCAAACTTTACAGGACTATATTTTTTACATTTTACGATATTTTGCAGCCAAACCTCGCCATTTTACTAAATTTAGGATGCTCTTTCCAGCTGTGCTAATGAATATTCCTAATTCCACGACACTCCACGAGAGGAGGAATCAGGCATCTGAGAAGTTTTTTAATCAAATTTTAGAAAGTACTAATCACAAATTATTTAACCTAATTTCAAAAGTAGACCCCTTATCTTGTTATAATTTGAGAAAAGTCAAAAAATTGGAAATACCTAAATTTAAAACAGAACGGTTTAAAAATGCTAGTAGTCTAAATACGAACAAGTAGTCTTATTTTTTATCAAAATTTTATATTAAAATAACAAGTAATTAGTAGTTTTATTCATAATAATCTTGAATTGTAATAATATTTATATGTAGATAGACAATGTAATCACCAAGTAATTCAATAACTTTACTGCAATATGTCATGTGAAATTAAATCTATCTATCTAATCTAAATAAAGTTGCCATCATCATAGTTAGCCACATTTCATTAAGGTGAATATTTTTTGCTAACATGTGTTGTAAAGACATGTATTTTTATATGCATGAACTATTTACAAACTATGGGACATTGTGCCTGAATCAGAGTATAATAATTTGGGGGAAATGAGATTTGTAATTCAAAGATTTTAATTCTTTGTACCTCCAAATAAATACACATTAAATATCAAGTACTCAATATGAGGATGTGGAGTATATTAAGTCGTCAAGCGTACAAAGAAAAGCTGTAATGCAGAAATACCTGTTCGGCTGTCCACTCAAAGTCCGATTTCGCATCGGTCGTCGTATAACTCGCATTTAAACATCGCAATTGATCACATTTTCAACGTTTTAGTTACTCTTTGTTCCTTACCAAGCTAAGTATAATGAATAACTTTGCAGCTTTGAATAAATCGCAAAAGTACACATAAAATCATAAAAATTATTCTTAGATTGACAAATACACAAATTTACTGCAAAAACCAAAAATTATAACATTCAAAATTCTAAAATATCAATTGGGGGTGTAAAACCAGCCGCGGGCTGAAAATTGAGCCTGGCCTCCACATGCGGTAAAGCTCAGTGGATAAATGACCAGCACGCATGCTCACAACACTTGCTGAGTAAGCAGCAACTCTAAAATATTGAAATTTATTTTGGAGCTAGTTACATATAGGGAAATAAAAATACACAATTATAGCACATTCAGAATCAAGTATATATATGTTCGTTTTAATCCGATATATACAAAATAAAATACATACTTTCGAAATATTGTAAAATAATGTTGAGAAATTCTTACGATTCTGGCGGTTTTCAACATGAAACGTCTGCACACCGCTTAGTGTAGGAAACGCCATGATGTCCAAATAAAATTAAGCTGACCTTTCTCTTTGAAAACTCAAATATTAACAAACTCAAATATATACTCAGGTTTCAAAAAGCATTAACGGTTTGGTTTTTGTGGAGAGTTGCATGCCAATGATGCCATTAACGCTTCGTGTCATACATTCATACATTGTACGATTTTGCGTTTTACGATCTTCAAGATAGCCTCTTCAAGAAGCATTTTTTTATCTCTACAATATTCGTTGCGACAAAGATAATCGTGGGTAACATTTTTGCTACATGTGTAAATTACTGAAGATTTAATTCCGGCAATAAATATCATGCAATACATGTCCATGATTTCTCGCTATGAATTCAGCTTTAAACTCAAAAATAGCTGTCCATTATTTGGAGTTTTCTTGTCGTATTTCCATTTCTTCGACGAAAATCATGTTTTCTTTATTCAACAACAATGATACTAACGGGACAAAACAGTTTAAAAAGTGCAAATTTCGACTAATTTTGGTCTCGGACATCGTGATTGAGTGAACATCGAGGACCTACTAAACATGGCTTGCGCACGAAATTTGAATGCTTAAAAGTAATTTTTGAGTTATATATTATGGGTAGAAAATTTCTTGGGTGTTGTATTGCTGTTCAAAATTTCAAAAAATTCCCTTAGTTTAAGTCCTATTTAAAACGTCGTGCAGACTTTTAATTTTCTATTAAAATAAGAATCGTTTTTGGCAAGAAAAGTTCTAATTTTAACCCTTTGTTTACTGACGGGACTTTAAAGTCCCAGAACAAAAAGGTATCCTAGGGCACGCTTTTGAATTAACATATGTTAACTACTTAATAAAATCTAAGTATTAACTCTCTCATATCTTGTACTTAGCCAGTATTTGCCATGTATGGCTGATGGCGTAAATGCACCAATAAGTGATATGGTGTAAAAATCAGCTATTTGTTCTAAAATTGGCTTTTGATATGATATTTCCCTAAAAAGACTTACATACATTAATATTATCTCAATTTATTCAAACATTGTTGTTAAGAATTGAAATTCACATTTTCAAGTTTGAGTAATACCTGGCGGGACTTCTAAGTCCCATGCTGGGTATGCCTAGTAAATATGGGACAAGTCAAAAAAAAATCTTGCATAATTTATTATGCACCATTTGTGATATGATAACAAAAATCTTCAAAAAATTTAAAAAATATCTTCTGTCAGTAAAGAAAGTAGCAGTCGGATTCGAGCTCGGATTCAAACTTGGATTCGAGCTCGGATTCAAACTTGGACTCGAGCTTGGACTCGAGCTTGGACTCGAGCTTGGACTCGAGCTTGGACTCGAGCTGGGATTTGAGCTCGGACTCAGCACTACGGAATTTCTCAAAAAATGATAATAATGTAATAAAATTACATGAATCTCCTAACCCAACGTCAACTATCATACATCACTTGTATATGGTGCAAATGGGGGGGGGGGGGGGGGGGGCTTGAATTGTTTAACGATTCAAATAATTGTCTAATCCACCATGTAAAAAAGCCAAAAATTTGTAAATAATAAATTTAAATTGAGAGTAAATTGTAAATGTCTGTACTAGATTGACATATTCAATTAGCTATGGTTCGAGTCAGCAAAATGTTTGATTTATCCCATTTCTACTTATTATTAACAATATTTGAAAATATTTAACTAATAATGAGTTTTCGACTGCTAGACTGTTGATAAACATCTCAAAAATACTTCCCACATCTTATTTAAGAATCATTTAAGTTATATATAGCTAGCGGTTTTAAAGATGATGATGGCAACTTTGAATAGTGCCTTTTTCTGTTCCTAAACAGACAATTCTTTTAATTAGAGGACAACACTGCAATATAAATGTCCGTGCACGGCCACAGATTGATAAACCTGAAATCATCCGGGTTTATGATTGGCCTTTGTCACCAAAGTCATCATTGTTTGTGTTTGGCCAAATAGAAACAAATAGCTGGTGCTACAATTCCCAGATTAGGATTAAATGCATGACGAAAGTCAAGTTCAGAACGTCCAATTATTCACTTAGCAGTATTTTTAAAACTTTCAAAAAAATCATTTCACGAGACCGCCAACCAGCACCTGCATTTTATCTACACCTCCATATGTCAAAATGTTCCAAACGTGACTCACAAACTCAAAAGCTGGTTTTCCATTAGGTCAAAAACTTAAGTTGCGACTCAACTTGCTAGTGGCGAAAGTTTCCGCGAATCAATCATATTAGTAGATTTGTTTCTTTTCTGACTTCAATTTGGCCCAAATTCTGTTCAAATTCCGAGCTCGAGTTCGAGTCTTTAGCTTGAGTATTTGAGTACCCTCTTACGCGCGCTACTTTTAATTGGAAATGCTTAGAGTCAAAATTACTTGTAAGCATAAAAAGTTCGTGTGCAAACAATTTTTAACTTGTTGTAAAAGACACAATCTCCCGGGTTTTGCAACAATCAATATCAGAAAAATCTTCGTACAGCTACATTGAGTAGAGAGGGGATTTCAGATTTGTTTAATTTCTTATTCACCATGTATTACAAAAAATATCAAGATGATATGTAGCGTTTGTTGATATGTAGCTATACTGCAAGTCTGCAACAGGCAGAAAGTCGAGGTTCGAAAACCAGTCGCGGCAGGCAGAATACATTTTCAGCCTGTTGCAGTTTCGATGCATTTACTGGAGGGCAATACACAGTATAATGTCCATGATTGTCCATGACCAGAAATCGAAACTGTGGCGCCCGCAGTGTGCCAATAATAGTGGTCAGCAGTAATGACTTGAATTTTCAGAACACGCGTGTGATTTTTCATCAAAACTTCTCGGACCGTGTAATTTCCTCTACATATCGGTTGATGTTGGTCAGCGTTTTTTGGCTTTAAAGTAATGTTCACTTATATAGGTACAAATTGCCTTTTTATAGGATTCTAACAGTGCGACGTTATTTGCAGTGACGCAATTGACGAATCCAAATGATGCATATGTTGTACTACGATCCAGTGAAAAGTCGGGCGAAGAATACCTGTATTTGAGCAGCGATGCAGCTGGGGAAATGAAACTCAAAACTTCATTAGTGAAGATACCAGGCAGCCTTGAAGTTGACCCTGCTTTGCTCTTTCGTGTGGTGAATTAAAAACTTCTCAAACCACACAGATTAAGTTGCTACTAAGGTAATTCTGTTTTGTGAGAAATGATAGCAATTACACCCTGGATACAATTTTTCCAACTGTATACTTGTAACAATGAAGTATAAAATGGTAGCAACTGCATCTTAAATATAATTTTTGTTACTGTATACTGTCTTGTAACAATTAAGAAATATAAGGCTTTTTTGCAAATCTTGCTGGGGTTTTTTTTTTTGCTTTACTGATGATATTGAGCGGGGTGTACAAGGAGTTCACCCTAGTTATTATTGCTTGTTGTGCCCATTTTGTGTTTGCGGATCGTGAATTTAAAACTTTCAGACCTGGCAAATTAGTTCGCAACTACTTTGAATTTATTTGAATGTGTAATCCTATCCGAGGCTAGATAGCCCAATAATTGATGGTAAATGTATTTTTGGTCCAATAAATATGTGTATTTATTGGTATTTATGCTTGTGCAATGATCATTACTCAGTCTGCAACTGTATGGATTACGCGTGGTAAGCTTGTGATGCGTCATGTTTACATCATGTACTTAAATTTCTCTATGATTGGCAAGAGTAGTCTTACCCCGGCCGTTTGGCGGTGGAAGTAATTAGTATTCAAAATAGCGGCCGTTTAGCGAGGGAAGTAATTAGTATGCGAGATGACGTCATCGGCGAGTTTGGGATTGGAGGTAATAATGAGGGGCCTCTTTTAGGATCGGTGATGTAATGTGTATAGGTGTATAATGCATATAGATGTAATGTGGATGGGTGTATAATGGGGGGGGGGGGGGGGGGGCTTGGAGTGGTTTAACCCGGGAGTATTCAGGTTGCAGAGAACAAACGCAGAATATGTGTTTTGAAATGTATATATTATAGTTGTTTACGACAATAAAATGTAGTTCAATAGAACTTTACGATAAACAGATGTTTCAATTGGAATTGTTCGAATAACGCTATATGTCTGTTCAGATCTCAAAAACAGTGCTGAGATCGTTGATGAAGCTTGAGTATTGTTCTTTGTGTTTTTCATTTTGCTTCTTCGTTAGCGTTTGGGAGAATTCGTGATAAAACTCTTCAAGCATCCTTTCAAAGTAGTTGCATGAATCTTTATGAGCACAGCACAACGATATCTTTGTTCATAGTTTCTTTTTTTGACTTTACGGATTACGCACTGAAATCCGTGACGGCATTTATGTTTTGCTATGGGTTGCATATCGCCCCAAATCCCCAATCGTATAAGTAACTTTCGTCTTCTGAGCCAAAGAAGTTGTGGTTTTGTTTGCAGAACCAGAAAGATCCTTTTTGAGTTGTTGTGTGAGCCCAAGGTTCTCCGTGCAAGCACTTCATAGCGAGTTTTACACTCTTTGCTTTTAACTGTTAGATTTCATGTGAGATTTAATGTAAGATCTAGCGTTAGATTTAATGTTTTTGGCAGTGTTGTTTGTATCCTGACACGATTGTTGTGCTGAATAAGCGATGACTTCTTTTCAAAAGGGGGATAAAAGAGGGTATTTAGAGCTTTTAGAACATATTTAGTTTCTTCGTTTGCATAAATCAACATACGGATTGACGTTTGGAATAATTTATAATTATTTCTTAAAATATAACAATGTAATACAAATAAACAACCGATCCGAACGTTGTATCCCAATAAAATTACTGGTTACAACCTTTGATAATTCCAATAGTTACTGGAATTGTTATTTCATGCATATAAAATGAACCCTGACCCAAACCCCAACCCTGACCCTAACAATCCCAGTAATTTAATAGAGACAATAATTTTATTGGGATACAACGTTCGGATCGGGTGAAATAAACGGTATTTAAACATATTGTCCTGCTTCCACATAGTTCTCCATTTTCGATCGTTTAACATTTAAAAATGCAATGTGTAACCTGTAAATTTTCTCTGGAGCTTCTGTAAAGCTATTGGTCTTACAGGACGCCAAGCCATTATAGCTATATCTTGTTAGTTCCGTACAATTGTACGCGATGAGCAGATGAGCGCCTGCTCATAACTGCTCATGACCACATGCTCATACGCTCATCAGGCCTGATGTGACCCGGCGGTTATAACTCTCCCACATATTAAAGTAATACCAAACTCTGATATTTCTATAAAATTTTACCTTGAACAATATGAGAAATATTTATGTAGTTAATGAATTTCATCATCATCACTGTCCTAAGTGAAACTGTGGTCTTTTAACGTATTTTAATAAGTAATTTTCTCCTATTGAAAGCTGCTTCTATAGCCTCTTCTGGATCAAAATCATCATCGATCACGAACGTATCCTTTGTTTGCATAATTTTCTTATGCACTCGATCTTTCTTTAGTTGTTGTATCCATTGAAGATGCTGCAAATAGATACTTCCCAATTCCTTTTGGAGCTCAAGCAGAATATTTCAGTAAGCTTTTTCTCCAGCGGTTTGCTCATCCAAACCACTATATGATTCAAATTCATCTTCATTTCCTAAAAAGCCATCTTACGCTTCTGCATTGCTTCTTCTACCATAAACATATAAGGGTCCGCTTCTTCCTCCTCAGTTTCCGAATCTCCTGTCATCGGACCTTCAGACCCGTGAGTTGTAATGGTCGAAGCATCATCTTTTGAGTCCACTATAAGACTTTCTGTTTCTGACATTTCTCTCTCTCTTTGCTCTTTAGCGGGCAGTACTCGTTTTCGTGTCGAGGTAGATTGATTAACGTTTTCTCGCAAAATAATGTTTTCGAGCAAAAAAGTTCCTGGAAGTTTAGTATATAAATTTATCACAGCCCGGCTAATTTTAAAGTGTTCACTTTGTGTTTTCAAGCGTATTTATTTAGTGTTTTGTATTATCTCTCCGGGGTTGTGTGTGCAATTAGGTATTTACTTGCCAACCTTAGAAAAATGTGATGTAAATGATGTAAACATGACGCATCACAAGCTGACCGCGCGTAATCCATACAGTTGCAGACTGGGTAATGATCATTACGCAAGCATAAATACCAATGAATACACATATTTTTTTGAACTAAAAATATATTTACCAGCAATTATTGGGATACCTGTAGGGTTCTATTAGCTTTTTAGGACACCATGTGCAACTATGATGTTATATTTCTGACTATACGCTTCCCAATTTTATATTTATTGAAACAGCCTGCGTTTGAGATTACCTGTATGTAAATTTGGCTTGAATCTTTTTTAGCGCGCACACCCTATATTTTACCCTGTTGGAATTAATTTCCAATTTGTGATGGCAGTACAAAATGTAAGAGTGTTTGATTTTGTATCAGTCGAACATACTCATTCAATCAAATCTGATTTTACATGGCTGATGTGTTTGTAGACGACACTACTCTCCACGCTCCCTCCGGTGAAGCAAGCTTACAAGTGACTTTTACCAAACAAATTATACCTAAATAACACATAACACAATTCTATTTATACAGGGTCAACCTTTCAGTGAAATTCACTGTTATCACCAGAGGCCCTGTAAATAATTTTATCAAAATTGATTGGAATAGCCACTTGGCGAATTTTCTTGATTGCGCATGAAACAGGAAATTCAAATCAATGAAAAAACGGGACATGAAAGCTGTTGAAAACAAACTGTTTTCACAACTATAAAGAATAAAATGTTTTTGTTTATTAATAATTGTTTTTGCAAAACAAAAATGAATTATACACGTAAATCCAATAATTTTAGGTACATACTAGAGGATTTAAGTTCTGCAAAGAATATTCCTATTCGTGATGGGCAGGAGTCGGCTTAACTATACTACGGCAGAGGGTAGATAACTAAACATTAGATGGTAATAAGATAAGTGTGCTTTCGTCCAGCTTTTAAATATAGTCAACGTGGATATGTGTCTGAGTTCTTCCGATAGGTTTTCAACAAGGAACGTAAAACTACGTACTCTTTCAAGACTTTATCTATTTATAAAACCTGTTACATTTATACAATCAATACTGGTTTGTTAATAAAATCACAATTCTTCGCTATCGATTATATTGCGAGTCTCATTTTGTGTAATTATGCTCCCTTTCCCAATGCGAAACAATGTCGGTTGATATTGTTTGGAATGTGGCAATATAATTACAACATTGAGCCTAAAAACCTACCACTAACAAAATATTTGTGAAACCTTTTCAGTCCGTGCTTAAATCCGAAACACTTACCATATGTGTCATAATTGGAGAAGTTTTGAAATTGTGTCGTAAGAAAAAAATTGCGTGACCCTAGTTGTGACGTATCATGCATATGTACAAATATCCAACATGGCGGACAACTAAAGATTTCAGGTCAAAATATCACACCAAATAAGGCAAATATGTACTAGACTTCTAAATATTGTTTTGGAGTCTCTTTAAAATACGACGATAAAAAATTTTGTTGCCATTTCCCGTTAATCTATTCATATCCGTACAAAAAATTTGGGCAATCTAGCGTCACTCGAACTTAATGTCCTTCGTTCAGTGCAGTGGAACAGGAACAACACGAGATCCCTACAGTGGTGTACAACAGTAAAATGTATACGAATGCAAAAGACATTACGTCTGTCCAAAATAAATATTTTTCCAGCATTGACCATACATTGAGTAAAGTATTCGGGCGCGTAAGGAAAGTTGTAGTACCACAAATCTTCACTGATACAAGGTTTGAACTTAAACCTGTGTCAATAGATTTTGTCCTTGAACAACTACGCGTTCTGAAAGCAAATAAAGCTATTGACCTTGATAAGATCAGTGCTCGGCTTTTAAAAGACGCTTCGGATGTTATTTCACCAATACTGACTAGTAATTTGATTAATCTATCTATTGAACAATCTTGCTTTCCTATATAACTGGAAGTGTGCTAAAGTCGTAGCCTTAGTGATAGATCTAACTACAATATTATCGTCCGATTTTCATCTTGCCAACCGTCAGTAAGATCATCGAATGTGCTATCCATTCTCAATTTTAGGAATATTTAGATCAGAATGAGCTACTTTCTAATACACAATTTGGTATTCTGCATAATCGTTCAACAACTAGTGCCATGCAGTTACAGTTTACAGATGATTTGTTAATGAACATAGATCGTGGTAAAGTATGTGAGCTCATCTACTTGGATGTAAAGAAGGCGTTTGACACTGCGAATCACGCAATCTTGCTTCAAAAATTGAAATGGCTTGGTGTTGGCCCAAGATCGTTACCGTGGTTTCAATCAAATCATCGTACTCAGCACTGTTGCATCCTGTTTTTCACAATCTGTAACAACCCATTAATTTTAAGCCGTGTAAAGGGCGCCCGTAAAACAGTTTATAACCCGTTTTTTATTTGATATTACAGTAATTAGCTTTTTGTTATTATTACTATTACTATTACTATTACTATTACTATTACTATTACTATTACTATTACTATTACTATTACTATTACTATTACTATTACTATTACTATTACTATTACTATTACTATTATTGTTATTGTTATTATTATTATTATTATCATTATTATCATTATTATCATTATTATTATTATTATTATTATTATCATTATTATTATTATTATTATTATTATTATCATTGTTATCATTGTTATCATTGTTATCATTGTTATCATTGTTATCATTGTTATTATTGTTATTATTCTTATTATTGCTTTTATTATTATCATCATTATTATTATTATTATTATTATCATTATTATTATTATTATTTCCTTTTTAAGCAATAGCTGCCAAAATTTGTCAGCTATTATTTACAGAAACCTCATATCACTAGTCCAGATAGTATTTTTCTCATAAATGTCTCGCTTTCCAATAATACAGTCTTGCATTTCTCTACATATCCATTGCAATTCTTTCTCGTTTTTAAACAATTCTTTCACATCATTCTTCAGTCTTTTCATCCCTCCTCCCAGGCAACCAATAACCACTGGTATGATTTTCATTTATAAATATGTCAATAAGTTCTCTCAGTGTCTTAGATAAAGAATGCTCTACGTTATTTAGAATGCTAGATACGTTGGGTTTAGATAAAAAGGATCAACTATATTGTACGAGAAAAATGATGTCCATTGCCATGAGAACGACCTATTATATTTTCGGCTGCAAAAATTTTCGGCTGTAAAAATAAAGAATGGACGAATCCAAAATTTCTAAGTGTCTGATAATTGATAGATATAAAGTTATTGTAAATTTTTTTTTATATATAGAGTATATATTGTTTTGTGTAACTCATGTAGCCAATTGTGAATTACCTAATTGTAGTGAGATTTACGATTGTATATAGCCAATTGTAAATTACCTAATTGTAGTAAGATTTACGATTGTATATATCAATATAAATATTCACTTAAATAAAGTTTTCATTATTATTATTATCTACAATTACACATTAAGTAGCAATTCAATATTACTAAATTATAATGCGAATTACAATGAAAATAGTTTTACGATCTATACACTACTCTATTTACAAAAATACTCTATTTACAATAATACAATGTAAAAATTTCTAGTTAAACTGTATCATATAGATCAATTCCATAGACAATTGGACTATTTTTAAAACGTTGTGTTCGACAATTAAAATTATAAAACTTTTGTCCACTTAATCTTGTTTCTCTATTGCTAATTCCACTTTCATTCTCCCTCACGTTATTCGTCCGAAAGAAAAGCATTTTCCTACTAATTTGTCACTCCTGTAATCTTTACTGCAGATTAAGACACAATTCCTTTATTATAGGCTAGGCTTGTCTTGGCAAACAAGTACCCACACCTGACAATGTTTTTTTTCCCAGCAATAATTCTTCTTTTACATGAAGTGCATTCTTCTATAGTTATAATTTTAGGCTTTTAGAAACCATAAGTCTTTCTTGTCGATCTTCATGTACGCACATAACTTTACCAATGTCTGACTTCCTGCGACCGTGAAGTTTAATAGTCTTTCTTTATTGTCCATTTTTGAATTCCTGGCAATTGTGGTTGCACTACCAACACGAAAACTATGCAGTCCATACAACGTCTCATCATATCCTAGTTCTTTAAGGCAGGCTTTAGAAATCTCGCGGAATCTGGTAAAAGAAACCTAAAGTGTAACTGTGCGTTGACTTTAAATATACAAGATTTCTAAATGAATAAACGTCGCTGTGATCAATCTTGATATTTACCTTCTGAATCATGTATTGATCAAGTAAACGACCTGGACACGATGCTTCGTTAGAGCTTGCTATAAAGACGTCTTGGCCTTGCCTATATACGTCGGTTTTGCTCTGTGGAACATTAATCACGAAATGATCGTCGAACCATTTAATATCCCGCATTCTTATATCAAGAAGCTCTTTTGAGCGAAATAATCCTGCGAATGATAGGACACACATATTCGCGAGTCTCAAATCTTTAAGCGTAGCGTCTTCATGTCCACACCTTGTAACGATAGCTTTAACTAACTCTGGAGATGCTGGCTCTTTCTTCGTCACCGCTCGTTTCTTCTGTCTTTTCTCGGCTTCTACTTCTATTTCGACATACGCCCGCATCCAGTTGATTTGTTTGCAGAAGTAGTAATTCAAGAACCCATTTGAGAGCGGCATATGCCATCGATGTCACAGCAACCTTCTAGTTCTGTTTATCTAACAAAAATGACAAATACAAAGACAAGTGCACTATCGAGGCCGGGAAAGTGTACGGTAATCCTCTCTGCGCTTGAAATTGTAAGAACAAAACGACTTCTCTGATGTATCTCTTCACAGTAGCTCCTGCTTTTGACTTAAAACAGTCTAATATCAAATTCTTGACTGTAACTATTGGTCTAGACTACCAAGCCACAGAATTTAATAATGCCTAAGCAAAAGAAAAACATTCATGAAAATTGTTACGTATTAAAATTATTACTTATTAAACCAATCATGAAAATGACAGCTTATTGCTATGGCCTATCAATTGCCCATCGGCCGTCTCTGAGCCCTCGGTCTGAGACAACTTTAAACGCCTCTCGGCATATCCGAGCAACCTTCCTTTTCTTTTTCAATTTTTTTTTGCGTAACATTATTATTCATTCATCTATACAAACGACATTCTTATTGCAATTATGTTGCCGTTCCAGTCCGGTGCACCTATTATCGACTTAGTGTTTCTGCCGTGTGTACAACACTGACTGCCCTTCTAATACCTATACTCCATAATGTTAGTTCTATAGCGCTGCCAAAGAAGTGGCCAGAACACTGCGGAGGGCCACGCAGGGTACAATCAATGTTCCTACAGCTTTCTGGAATTTCATATAGGCAAGCACTCTCGTAACAATATTTACTGGTGGTACCAACAGACAGTTTTCCCCTGTCCACTGCTGAAAAAACGCGTCTATTCCCGCACAACCTGGATTCCAGAATTGTGAGAAAAAGCGTCGAGTTTTTGCATCATAATATGACGCAAAACAATCCAAAGTGTGCGGACCCCATAAACTATCGATTTCCTGAAACAATTCTTGGTTTATCTGCCAGTCATTACAGTCGCGAAGCTTACTTATGAAATCCGCTTGTGGCTATTTTGTGTTCTTGGAATCCACTCGATGTAGAGGTCGATGTTATGCCCCAGACAGTGCGAGAAAATTTTGTATGCTATTATTTGCAAAGCCAACTTCATACTACCCACGTCCACAATTTTTGCTGTGGCCTGGTCATCTGTGAACCACTTGATGCGAGAATTAAATAATTTCTCCCCAAAGGCTTCTAAACTGTACAATATAGTAATCAGCTCCCGATGTGTCGAACTACAGCTAGTCTCTTCGGCTGTAAACAATTTGTGACAAACCATTTCGTTTTCGCCTGTGACTAACGCCCCGCAAGCGTAACTGCTAGCATCCGAGTAAACGATCTTGGTGTGTGCTATTTCTTGAAAACAGTACTTATACTGTTCGAATTTTTTATATTCTCCAACCAAAATTGTATTTCTGAAACACAATAACTATCCAATACATCAGTGTATTGTATCCCAATCTACTGCTGCCGCTACTGTTATTTGACAGTGTCTGGTCATAATGCTAGCAAGCCGACCCAAAACAGGGGCTATGGAGATAATAGACCCAACAATACGCTGTAATTCACCAGCAGACTTGTTAGGAGACTCAATTGCAACGTTAAGTAATCTTAGAGTTTTGGTGATACGTTTATCCCTGACTGAAATAGTTCCTGCTTTCGCATCCCATTTAAAGCCAAGCCACTCAATAACTTGTATTGGCTCCCACATACTTTTTTCCTCTGCGACAGTAAATCCTGCAGCATACAAATCTCCCTGAATGTGGTGGGCTGCATGCTCAGCTATATTGTAAGTTTCTTCGATGTCAAGACCGTCATCTAAATAGACTACGCAATGAAAACTTCTGGACCTCCAGAATTTTACCAGTGGCCGTAGTAGTTTTGTGAAAATTTATAGGGTGGTCTAGGTAATTGAAAAAATCTCTGCACACCGTCTTTAAAAGTCTAGCTGAAGCCTAAATATTTCCTATTATCCGGAAAAATGTCCGAGTGATGAAATTTACTTTTGAGATCAAATTTTGTCATAAAGGCGTTTAGTGTGAAATATTCTGGGGCTTTCTTGTGATCATCAAATTTGACTTTTCTTTTGTAAAGACACTGATTAACAACTCTAAGATCTAACATTAACCTTCGCTTCCCTAAAGGTTGCATGGATACCGTAAGAGGATTAATGACATGCAATTTTTCTCTGCATTGTACTTCAGAGATTCTTTCACTCTCTAACAATTCAGTTACTGCTTCACTGACAAATTCGCTATGCAGTTTTGCTGAATTGTTATTCTTCTTCAAAGAACAAGCCGACCCAACCTTAAAGGGAATTTTGTACCCTTCACATATCTTACTTATGATAAATTCTGGAGCCCCGATCTTTTGCCAAAAATCTATATGCTGTTTGAGTCTACCCCTTACTAGAACCGTATTTATATCCTGCTCCGGCCTAGCCCTAGGAGTTATAATTATATTCGTATCCAATTCCCCTTTTTTGTTCACACTGTACCTCTAACACACTGTTTTCATCCTCAGACAAATCGCTCTGCTCACTTTCCACCCTGTACTTTACTTGTACTTGGTTGGGAGACGTCAGGCTTTCTGGAGTACTGATAATTTCCATATGGACTGGCACCGAAGACACCCGCTGGCTTGGCACTGCATTCATAGCTCCAGTGATCTCTGTACTCACAGGACAAGCACATGTAGTTGGCCTACACACGAGCTTGTTGACCGCCTTGCACGACAAATTATATACAAAGCAAAATATTCAATTAATGCTGTTAACCACCGCCTGTTTTGAGCTAACCACTAAAATTAACTAACTTATTGTATTGTAAAATTCAATGCTGTGTAGGTGCTGAATGCCGCAACGTGAATGCCTGTTCTATTCTATAAACTGCCTTTATACCCTTGTACTAATGCTCATGGAAGCATGACGTTCCACGTCGTACCCGCAAATACAGTAATACGAAAATATATTTTCAGTCTCCCTCATGTTATTCGTCCGAAAGAAAAGCATTTTCCTATTAATTTGTCACTCCTGTAATCATTACTGCAGATAAAGACACAATTTCTTTATTATAAACTAGGCTTGTCTTGGCAAACAAGCCTTGAAATCACAAAGACAGCAAGCGACAACATAATTACCTCGAAAAAGCTGTCGATCTTCCGGTCTTACAATTGTGCTGCCAGAGTAATTTGTTCGCTGTCTTTTGTTTCTCGTTTGTAGCAATTGCTTTTTCTTGCGTGCTGCTTTATCTTGCGCTTTCCTGATCTTCTTGTCATCTTCGGAATCTTCAGCCAATTCGTCGCTTTCATATTCATCTACTATGAGCCAACCAGCCTCGCTTTTGTCAGCTAATTTTATCAGTTTTTGCCGCTTTTGTATCAATACGAGAGCTTTTTTAGCTGACACCAACACTTGAACTCCGTTTGGATTTTCGCTCTCCAGTTGTTCTACGGCTGAAGCAACTTGATCTTCAACTTCGGCGTTATGCAGAAATTGTTTAGCACTTGCTTTATATTTAAACTTTGAAGCGTCTGCCTCTCGCTGTAATTTCCTAGTCGATTCTTGAATGCCGTCCTTGTCTGGCAATTGTTTCCTGCTGGAGGCTTGTAAGGAACCCGCTAGATCGCATAATCTCTTGTCAATGTAACTCTTGAACTGGTCAAAGATTTGCCCAACATCAGGCTGGCTATCTAGATTTGTATCCGACATAATTTAATGCTGTGTAGGTGCTGAATGCCGCAACGTGAATGTATGTTCTATTCTATAAACTGCCTTTATACCCTTGTACTAGTGCTCATGGAAGCATGACGTTCCACGTAGTGCCCGCAAGCAATAGAAAAATATATAAACTTTGGGTGGCAACAAATCATGTACACACGTAAAAACGCACAAGTTGCTACAGACCTGCAAACAAGTTGTAACAAGTCTGTTCACAAGTTGTTAACAAGATGTATTCGCACTGCTTGTTCCGAATTTGTTGGAACAAGTTTGGAACAAGCTGTTGACAAATTGTAACAAGCTTGATGGGACTATCAGACCTGTTACAAGATTGTTCCAACAAGATTGATATAGCATGATATAACAATATTGTTACAGCCTTGCGTTATCAATCTTGTAACAAACTTGCTACAACAGGATTGTATAGAGTTGTTAGAACAACCTTGTAACAAGTCTGATATTTTCGTCAAGCTTGTTACAAGTTGTCAACAAGTTTGGAACAACTTGTTGACAGCTTTGGAACAAGCAGTGCGAACACATCTTGTTGACGGCTTGTGTGCATACTTGTTACAAGTTGTGAGATTTTTACGTGTGTAGTATATGACAAGGGTCAAGCAATGACTTAATAAGATTAGTCTTTCCTACGATCTTTTAGAGTTTTGAGATTACATTCCACCAAAGCCTCCTTACATGAAAGTCCAAGAAAGATTATTTGAAGAGCTCGTTTTTGAACCCGCTCAATGTCACGTGTTTGGTCATGTGTTAAATTGCCGTGCTAAATATGCGCACAATACTCTAGGGTTGATCAGATAACGCACGTGTAAAAGGGGATTTCAAATCTTCCATTGGAGCATTGTAATCCTCAAACTCTTTAGAGCGAACAACCGTTGTGATACTTTCTTTACTAAATATTTAACGCTCGTTTCCCATTTAGGATCATCATCTATCCACATACCCAAAAATAATAATTAAAAATAAAAAATTACAAGAATTTACATCCTGTTGATTGTTTTCTATTTGGGTATGCGAACTTTTTTTATATTGATATTATTATTATTATGAATATTGTTCTTCCTGTATACTATAATCACGATATCTCAGTAAATCAATGCTATACAGACCTTTGAGGATTCGAAGACTGATAGCCAAAAGATGTGGAGCGCTTGAAAGAAAGTTCTTCCAAATAACGTTAAACAACATAAGATCCCTACAGTGGTGTATAACAGTAAAATGTATACGAATGCAAAAGACATTACGTCTGTACAAAATAAATATTTTTCCAGCATTGACCATGCATTGAGTAAAGTATTCGGGCGCGTAAGGAAAATTGTATTGCCACAAATCTTCACTGATACAAGGTTTGAACTGAAACCTGTCTTAATAGATTTTGTCCTTGAACAACTACGCGTTCTTAAAGCAAATAAAGCTATTGACCTTGATAAGATCAGTGCCCGGCTTTTAAATGACGCTTCCGATGTTATTTCACCAATACTGACTAGTAATTTGATTAATCTATCTATTGAACAATCTTGCTTTCCTAATAACTGGAAGTGTGCTAAAGTCGTAGCCTTAGTGATAGATCTAACAACAATATTATCGTCCGATTTTCATCTTGCCGACCGTTGGTAAGATCATCGAATGTGCTATCCATTCTCAATTTTATGAATATTTACATCAGAATGAGTTACTTTTATACCTATATTTTCTACACTGCAACGTGCAAGACTTAAACTGGCGACTATAGATTTAAGTTTGACTATAAGTGAAAAATTACAAGAATTTACATCCTGTTGATTGTTTTTTATTTTGGTATGAGAACTTCCTAATTAGTTAATATTGCTCTTCCTGTATCTCAGTAAATCAATTCTATTTGAGCCGGCCCATGCAGACCTTGATTAATAAATCACGACTATATCATAATTATACATATCTCGAAAATCCATAGGATCGTTCACTGCCTCAATGGTACAATTGCAACTACCGAAATTCGTTGTTTCGAACGAAAGCCCTAATAATACAAACAATTGCAACTACCGATCAGTGTTTTTAACTTTGAGGAACTCATTTGATAAAACTTCCTGTTTTTAAAACTTCCTGTTAATGAGCCACTATCACCTCAAAGCATTTTCTATAAATTCCGTTATTTCGATCCCTCAAAAAGTTCACAACTTCCTGTTAATGATCCAATCAAAATCAGCTTTTAAAAATGGTTTCGTGTGATTGTGGCTTATTAACTGAAAGTTGTGAACTTTTTTAAGGAAATAAAAATTATCAATGAATTTCTAAATTTTAGCAAATGAACTGATCAACATTTTTCGAAATGCTTCTATTAATTGGCAAGTATGTAATTGAAAACATGACAAAAATGTTTTTCCTGTAAGTAGGATACGGTCAGTCTCCTGTACAGGAATATATATCCCCGTCTAACAGCTCATGCACTTAGCGCCAGGAACATTTAAGTAATTGTCAATCAAATTCTCATATCATACGAACCAACACGCAAAGCTTGCAGAAGAGGTGAGTTTTCGTTAAACATTATTACAACTGTAACATTTTACATATTCGTGCAATGTCTCCATTATTTATACACGAACTAGATTATTATATTTTATCTATTTATTTGTAAAGTATTCGAAAGATGTTGTACTCCAGTATTGTTACCAAAAACTGTGAAGAATACTTAATGCCTCGTGCTTCAAAATTCAGTAATCAGTCCTTAATTTCAATTATTTAAATTTTTTGCTTTCATAAATGCCAGAGTACTGTAATACTTCTTTTAGGGTTCTTGCCTTCGGCTCGTGTTTGTATATGCTGACACAACACGGCCGCTCATCTTTTAATTACTACACACAAATATATATCTACGTACACAAGGGATGATCGATTATTGTTTATTTAGGTGCTGATACTCAGGGGAATTACCAAGCAAGAAAATTTACCGCGGTAAGTTTCTTATTCGCCTTCAATGCTGTTTTAAAGAAATATTGTAAAATTTGGTGTTCAGAAGTAACGATAATTTTCCATCATCTCCTGCGCGCTCGTAGTTTACTGTTTAAGTTTTTGGACAGAAAGAAGAATGCCCTCTAAAAGCGGCCAATGCTTAGCAACAAATGTCGTTTAGCAAGCGAAAGACCAGATAAAGATCCTAAAATTTACATAGGAATGGCAGAAACTGAATTCAAAACAAACTCTCATTCAAGCATAAGAAGCTTGCAAACAAAACAGTATTCTAAAAATATATTTGAGATTTGGACGAAAAAGAACGTGAACATAAAGTTGAATGGTCTATTGTAAAAAGAGCTAACTAAAGCCTTACAGAACAATAGCAATGGATACTCCGGGCGGAAATCTCAGCTTACTTGGAAGTATTAAGAGCGTGTGTCTCTAAAAACCGACCACTGACTTCAGGAGTCAAAAATGAATTTCTTTGTTACTTTGCCCATGAGTTGCATTGACCTCAACAACAAACAAACGCTTTTTGGAATTTTCAAATTTTATGTATTTTTCAAGTTTTAGCAATATTTCGATCTCGCCCTGTCGCGGCCAAAATCCACTGCCAAATTAAGCATAAAAAATAGCCCAATTAAAACGCACGTAATTTCAAGTAATTTCGACCAAATGCCATGCCCATGGTACTTTCATCCGTAACGTGAAATTTAGTGTACTTTCACACAAGCTGATTTTAAAGTGCAATTACGACACATTTCAGGCAAGTTTTAGCGACAACGGGCATCACGTCTAAATATAGCTATGTTCACCTGTCATATTTGACTCTGGATTTCTTTAAAGTGGGACCTAACTAGACTCAGTGACTAGCATAGCTGAAGAAAGGAGGGTTTGAAGTAGCAATATCAACAAGTAAACTCGTCTGCAAACGCGATTTGACAGCCTAAGAGCCTCGCATGTTTCGTACAATTTCGGGTGAATTTGTTTATCTTAAAAAATGTCGCGGCGAGGTTAGACATCTTTACGAAATTTCTGAAATGCACAGTCGTTCTATCAAAAACATTTTGTTCAGATAGACTCAACTCATCTTAGCTAACTTGTATTCATGTGTTCATGTCCAACTGTTTATCCAAGTAGTTTCGATTTGAAGATATTTAAATACAGAGGCCATTGCGTTACGCTTCCGTTTTTGCATGCTTATAATGAGCTACTCAGGGGAAACTCGGAAAATATTTATTCAAAATAAGTTTTTATATTAACCAACACATATAATGATAACACCAGCATAAAACGTGGAGTAAATTTATAACTAGAATAGTAAAATAGCTAATACTGAGCATTTTACAATTTACATATATTCGGCTGATCACGACCGCACCGACGATCTTCACACCAATTGTTACAGTAGGTTTACGTGATACGCCCAGACACGTTTATGGTACATTTATTCAGGGCAACTAAGACGAAAGTGATCAATCTTAACAGCAATTGGCAACTTCTGGGGTTTTCTTGATTTTGTTGTATTTGCCGACTCACTCCGTAAACAGTAGCTATATGAAACTTTTAAAAATGAGACTCCAATATCAATAGCTTGTCAATAATTTTTCAACGAGGAGGTTGTCGAGAGATCATTGATTACAAGAGCAGCTTTTTATCATGTTGCTGATCTTCTGGATTAAGTCCTGCTTTTTGTCCCTTGATTTGAATTCTATATCGAAGTGATCACATAACTCCTTTAGCATGATTACTTTGAAATTCTTTAACTTATTGTCCGCGTGAAGTTCACACAAATTATACACATCATAAATAATAGGATGGGCTACGTCAATTGCCTCTTGAATATCTCGCAAAAGGTTTTCGTTATCATGAGTTTCATCCTCGTCGTCATCCATCGGGATGTCATCAACTATTTCCATGGAGAGTGCCAATCCTTTGCGTTTGGTTTTTGCAAGTCTGGAAAAAAATCCTTGAATTTGTGTTTTCGTGAGCCACTCATCCCTCTTAAAACGTCTTTCTCCATCCTGTTCTTTTGCTGCTCTCATGTCTAAGGACACTTGATTAGGATCCGCTTTATTTCCTGTAGCTTCGCCTAAATCAAACCTGGCTATAAGATAATCGCTAACTTTTTGTGGAAAACGCATCGCGCCTCTTCTCGGTTTGCTTAGCGCCCAAACCATTTGCACGTGTATCGATTTTTCTTGAGTCTTGCCAGCCTGTCGCTGATATCCTCAATTGCTGCCGTTTGTGTCACCGTAGAGTAAGACGCTACCCACTAGCTCCCTCTCAAGGTGTCGTAAAGCCCCTCTCATTCTCCATAAACCCACAATGCTCGCCAAAACTCTTATGCAAGTCTAAGTCATCAAGCGAAGAGCAGGTGTAATCACACTTTTCTTCAGTACAGTAAAATAATCCATTCTCCTTCTCCGTAATTGCTTCTTTTTGAATTGGTAGAGGCAATCTTGATGGATGTTTGACAGCGAGCTCTTCATCAACCAGACGATTCGTCTCGCTTTGGTGAGTAATGCAGACATCTTCATATTCAAATCTCTTTCCCTGACCGATATCATGCGCTTGCCATACCCTGATACCGTCTTTCTCATACTTGAAGTTATGAAATGCACTAAAGTGATCTAATTTCTTTACTTTAATATGGTTCACGGATTGATTTATTTTATTGACTGAAGATGAAGTGCCTTTAACAGGATGTGCTGTAAGTGCTGCATGCATATCAAATGCAGTAAGTATTTCATTTCCTTCGTTGCAGTACATTTGTATAGAATATTTAAGAGGACAAATTATCCTATCGCAAATGTCCTTTCCTTGCTGAGGCTACTTGCTGAGTAGCCATACTGCTCAACGGTAATCCCAGTACGAACTCCAACGTCTTTCAGGGCGACAATTAACAAGTTATTGTGGTAGCAGCCCGCCTCATCCGACCGAAAATAACAGGTTTTCACGCAAGGATAAATAGACCTGATGTTGCAAAGGATATTTTCAGCAATGGAGGTGACGGCAAACCAATCTTGAGTGCACGAATCAAAAAGATGCGCAATGATAATACGTTGATGTGTTTCTTGTCAGCATCCTTCGACACAACATTACTAAATGTGCTGAGTCCTCTCTTCCCAAACCAGTCAGACTGTTTCTCTCGGTACTTTCGTTGAACATATTTCATTGCCCAATCCATAACTACTAGGACAGACGTTTCATCTAGAACCTGAATTACCCCTTGCTTTGCTTGTTCCTGATTAACTGACCTGAGAATATGCGCCTTCCACTGATATACATTTGTCTTGGCTTGCTTGAAATCGAGAAGGTGATCTTCTCTCTGTTCTTCGCTGTATTTGTCACTTTGAAATTTAGTTATCTTCTCAATTAGTTCTGCAAAAACGGAGTCTAAAGCATCGCACTGTTCGCAAACCAAGAGATACTCATGATCACAAGCAGATTTGAAATCGTCGTCTGATGGATCACTTAAAGCGAAAAGCCGACAATGGTCTGCACAATGAGCTGTTCTATTCTGACAATCCACACGATAGTCTGTCTTTAGATATTGCTTTCCTTTTTTCAATTTTGTGTTAACTTCCTGGCACCAGCTCTTATCCACTCCAAACAATTCTAACTGTTGTATTATTGTTGTCAGGGTTTTGAATGCTGTAGATCCCTCAGCAGCAGTGTTGTCTACTCCCTGGAGTGACTTTCTTTCGCTGGCCTCTCTTACTTTCAAGATACGATACTCGTAAGCATAAATGCTTAGAATCTGTATCCGTAAGTTCCTTGTTGGGGCTTTTGAAAACGCACTCATGAGCGCAATTAGGTCACTTGGTGGCTGAAGGAGCTGGTCATAATCTTTAGTCGGAAGAGATTTTAACAATTTCTCCCCATCATTGGGGGTGATTACATTGCAAACAAGCGTACAAGCTTCCGAAACTCTCTTAATGCACGACTTTTTCTCCTTTTCTGATGCAGTCGTCTAGTTAAAGGTTTGATGTGTTAACGGAAGGGGACTCTCTGCACCAGCGGCTGCAGATAAACACTCCATAGCTTGATTGTACTTGGTGATAACATCAGTTTGCTTGTCGTTGATGTTTTCGTCTTCCAAATCAATGGTGTCATCTTGTCCTCGCCAACATCCCGGGGTCCACACCGGATCAGTTTCTGCACAGCAGGAAGTGCTTCTGTACTCTTCAGTAAAGTCTCTATGAATTAATAACCCACACTACTGTCATACTTTGTTAAATTAACTAGTAATATTACATTTTTGTGCATATAAATTTAAACTTACGGCTTCTCTTTCACGCCTGACGTTGGCGTTCTCTCCGCATTTTCTTTGTGAATTTTGAGACATTGAGTACATATGGCTAAAATGTATGAAAATTCTATGATTGAAATACTTGATCACTGATCTGTGTGAATCATTACTCATCCTTAAGGGTAACAGTAAAAGCCTTGCAATGTTATGTAGCAGTAATTTACACTTACGAGAACCAACTGGTACAAGTACTCCAAAATCTTGAGAAATATTTTTTGATAGTTCTAAGTTAAACACATCTCTTCCTTTGCACCGACGTTTGGGGCCAGAATGAGATGGGTGCTGACAAGTTAAACGAGGTCTCCAATATCGTCCTAGGTTGTAGCGATGGTTGGGGCATATCATCCGATGGAGCGTATTTCTTCATATTAAGGAAGGTAGAAAAGACCTGCTCTTACCAGAATCAGCTCGTACTCTTTGAAGTTAGATCTTGTTAAGTGGCAACTTGAAAGGTGGCTTTGAATGTTCTCGCTACACTGTTCTAGGCGCGTGATACCCGATTCTCCTCTACACTCCCCACATACAATTAAACTGATACCATTAAATGAGCACAGATTATCCATGCTTATAAAATATCACTGACATGTACAAGTAGCTGCAAGTCATTCGATGTTCCCGTATTCAAATATATGTAGGTCAGATAGAATATAGGAGCTAGGGATCAAATGTTAATCGTTTTTAAATTGTGTAGAATACTCATAAGCGAAGTTTATTTTTAGATGTTAGATATTCTGCCGGATTTTTCCTGAGCGACATTGGTAGGCAATCAAAAACAAAGCATTCAAACCAATGTTTCCCATGCAGTGGCTTCTTCTTTTATAGTGTATATCTTCAAAGTGACACTTGTGGGACATGGACACAGAAATATAAGTTTACTAGGTACGATGAAGTTATTGGCTTATTTGAACAAAAATGTTTTGATGAAACGACGGTACATTTAGTCAGAAATAAGGTCATAAGAACAAGGCTTAGGTATTTTACTCAAGCAATAGCTATGAATTAACTCGTTTTATGCTTGGCATTACCCTTATATGTGTTGGTAATATAAAAACTTATTTTGGAAAACGCATCCAAAACTGGGCAGCAATAAATATTTTCCGAGCTTCCCGTGAGTAACTATTAAGCATGCAAAACTGGAAGCACAACGCAATCTATATTTAAATATCTTCAAATTGAAACTACTTGGATAAACAGTTGGACATGAAAACATGAATACAAGTTAGCTAGATGATATTGAGCTTATTTGAGCCTAAAATTTTAGATAGAACGACAGTGCATTTCAAAAATTTCGTAAAGATCTGACGTCTAAACTCGCCGCGACATTTTGTAAGATAAACAAATTCACCCGAAATTGTACGAAACATGGGAGGCTCTTACACTCTAAAAAGTAGGTGTGTTTAAATGACACAACTTTTCTGTCCAGAAAACAGCACATCACAAGTTGTGTTTAGTTGACACGTTTGTTCATGTGTTACAGTAAAACAGGAAAAGTCCGTTGTCGCTAAAATTGCCTGGAAAGTGTCGTATTTGCACTTTAAAATGAGCTTGTGTGAAAGTGGCATAAATTTCACGTTACGGGTGAAAATATCATGGAATTTGGTCGAAATAACTTGAAATTACGTGCGTTTGAATTGGGCTATTTTTCATGCTTAATTTGGTAGTGGATTTTGGCCGCGACATTGCTAAAACTTGAAAAATACATAAAATTTGAAAATTCCAAAAAGCGTTTGTTTGTTGTTGAGATCAATGCAACTCATGGGGAACGAAGAAGTTTATTTTTGACATCTGAAGTCAGTGGTCGGTTTTTAGAGACACACGCTCTTAAATCCCAGACAACAGCTTTAAATAGGGCCACAACATAACTAAACAGAACAAATATCTTAAAAATATTTAATGAAGCTAACGTTTCGTTGCTATACTTGCAACACCTTCGGAGCTTTATCTCAAAACCTCCACTCTCTAATATTCGTGATCATCGTCAGGCTTCTGGTCATCCTATATCTCCTGGTGATTTCTCCGTTCTATCCACTTGTTCTTCATCCTTTGAACTTTTTTTAAGAGAAAACTCACCCGTCTCCAAACTTAAGTTTATTACGTGTAAATTTGCTTCCGCTTTCCAGTTTAAACATTAAAAGAAGCTCACATGTTTTCGAAATTTACAAAATTTTATAAAATAAAACAGGCTGTAGTGGCAATTATGTCTTTGAGGTATTTTTGCAAAATTGAAGGACAAAGCCGTCCGCCATCATCATCATCATTCATAATTACGTCTATTTTGAAGACGTCACAAAAGGGTAGAGCACTGTATGAGCTATATTTATTTTCGTGGAGGAGTGGCTCCTATACTTGTTTCAGTCATTGGAGTGTCCGCAAAAACATGGCGGATGCTGAGCACAATTGGTACCATCACCATGGCAACTGGTACCAGCGGCTAGTGGTTGTTACCGCTGACCAGGCTTGTAGCTAAAAAATAAAATACTTCATTTTCAACTTTATTCTTGCTATATTTCGCGGTAAAATATACTCAACTTGAAACAGAAGCATTGTTTTTGTGTATTTGGCAAATAATAGTTGCTAGAAATTTTAAGGACTGTCTAAAGGTTGCAAGCTTTATAAAGGTTTTTGCTGAAAATACCTGTTTAGCTCTGTTTGCTTTTTATACCCCTCAACTTTTCATAGTAAAGTATGAGTGAAATATGCTGAACTAATTACTAAAAGATCTTCTAAAGCAAGAAAAATGTTTGTGGAAGTATATTCAGTTAAATACATCTCCTTTTCATGACTTTTTCATTCTTTGCTTTTCCTGCTTCAGTTTATAACACATGAATTTTACTTGTACATTTGGTAAAAGTAATTGTGCATTGAGTAAAAGTAAACTTCCCATGTCCCTACTTCCCACAAGCCATATCGGAAGAAGGGTATGTTGCTGCCTAGGTAATTAATTTGGTAAGACTGTTTCAAAGTTTCATTTGAAAATACAAGAGTAGATGAGATAACCATTTCCCTCTGACCTGGTAATTGATTGATCAGTGGAGTTTCAGTTGCAAGAAGTAAATACTTACAGAGTATTAGGAGGATTCCAGGCCCTATTGTACAATCAAATGCAAGCTTTAAAGTTGTAAAAGATAGTAGCACAAGAACAAAAATAGTCATAGTATATCTGGAGACCTTTCAGGTTGTGGTGTCAACAGCAAGTAACCCCTTTTCTATATAATGTGAAATGGTTGCCAACTTGGTATAATTTCATGAATTATTTGTATTTGTTTCAGTATTTGTGAGTTTTTTGTTTATACAATTTTTTATTGATTTTGTATTGACTTGCACCTCAGTTTATAGTCAACAACCTTTAATACTTGATATTTTGCAATTTTGTTTTGTCAACTGCATTATTTAGATCATTATAAAACTTTCAAAAACAAATATGTATAACTTGTTGCAATGAATTGCTTTAACTGCCATCATCAAATAGTTGTAGGCTGTCTCTAGGAACTGGGAACATGCAATCAGGTGTAAATGGTGTTTTTGACTCTAAGTTATCTAACCTAACCTTAACCAGAGAGCCCTCAAGGGAGACTAGGAACCTTGAGAAAATTCACTCAAATCATGTTCCTCAAGGTCCTAAAAAAGAGACATGTCACCATGCCAGCATGACACACATTATTGTCACATAACATGTCTCTGTAATTTACTTATACATATTTAGTAATTTTTCAGTGATTTTAGTGATGTACATGCATCTATTTTTTGGTTCTGGCTGGCACCAGACTTGCAAAGCTTGTGAGAAGTAAAAACATATGTGGTATTTGACACAGTTGAACACACTTGGTACTTAGTTGGCACACATTAAGCTTCAAGAGACATGCATCAAGCTTTCAAGAAGCATTTCAGCAAATGATACATGCAATCACAATAAAACGAGTATTGAACTGCTGCAGCAAATTCACAAAACTGTCATCATGAATGTTCTTGTTTCCATAGCAAAATTTTATATTATTCTCTACCATAAAAATTAAACAAAGCCAAACAATTTTGACATCGTATTAGCCAACAAAAGCTGCTGTAACTGGGAAATTAGGGGATAACGTTACTTACATGTAATACATCTTAATAACACATTTTTGTGCATGTATTTCTCGCTATTAACATACTTTTCCTACCTACCTGTATAGTGAAGTATTTTCTGATTTATTGCTTTAAGTATTACATCCACAAGTGGTCCATTTTCTTGACGCTGTATTAAAATGTCTGGGGTTTTTGTCTTTAGGTCTTTTCTCGAAGCAGAAAACAAAATATAAAATTACCAAAAGTAAATTTTGATAAAACCAGGGGGGAGAAATACATTTTAATGCTTCAATTTGCAGTTGGTCAGTGGCAGCCAGTGAACTTCACTGGTGGCAGCCGCTGGTACCAGTTGCCGTGGTGATGGTACCAATTGTGCTCAGCAAATGTCAAAATCCGCCATTTTTTGAGGACACGTTTTCATGGAGAGCCGCTCTTCCAGAGATAATAGTATAGCTCAGTGGGGTAGTATTAATTCGTAAAAAAGTTAAAACTGTATTTTATACTTGTTTAGGTGACATTTAAATCAAGTACTAACCTTCAAAAAATTTTATCTAAGTTTATGTCTTGTACGTATAGCCAAGAAAGGCTGCCAAAAATGCTCAAAACAAGATTTTTTGCGATCGAGAAACTTTCGGCCGCCATCTTGTTTTCTCTACCTGTAGGATACGAGTTAAATATCCTACTAGTAGCGAGCCAATCAGATTACACAATAATTAATATTCGAAGGCTGTCGTCTATATAATAAAATGCCGTATGCAGTAATTTTAATTTTCCTTAAATGCATTTGTATGCAAATTAGGTAGCCGCATATTAAGCGATGATTTAAACGGTTTGGATCCCGTTTGTGCGACTACGGTTACATGTGGTCACGACATCGATTTTGGTCACTTTGCGGACATATTTACAATCACTTTCAAAAGCGTTGGGACACATCAAGATTTTCACTAAAATATTGTAAAACCTCCACCCCCCTCGCCCCCTATTCAATGTTGAGTCGTGGCTGCCACATATTTGTGTTGGCCATTGATACTCAAACATCAAACCCAAAATTGAATGGGGGAGCGGGGGAGAGGGAGGCCAAATTTTTTGACGGGATAATTGTGGAAAGGCAAATGTAACGTGAAACCGTTGGTGTCCCAACTACTTTGTACTGCCACTTTCTCTATGATTAATTTTCATTAGGTAGTAATACTGTTGTAATTCACACGTCATGAAACTATTCAATCAGAAGTGACAATACAGACATGATACCACGTAAACGAGGTCTTAGACTCAAACAAATTTTCTGAAATTTGGAACGACAATACTCCAAGTCATCCACCAAGTCAAAATTACTTATCAGAATAAATGAGCAAGCCATTTTTTACTTAAAACACAATCCCCCGGGTGTTGAAGTTTTAAATTTCCAGGCCTCCATGGACGTAAAAATCATATACCATGGCAACGCTTAACGTGGCTAGGCAATTTCCGACTAGCACGTAGTCATTTTCGAAAATTTGAGGTTGCATGCAACTATGCAAGTAAATTTATTACCGCCTAATCAATTTTTTATGTCAATAGGTAATGGCAATGGAAAAAAATATAGAAGGTTTGTATAGCTTACTGATCTCGTAAAACCTTTGTAAAACCAATATCTTGCCGCATATGTGTACTTTTTTGGCATTCATTTCACTGCTGTCCTTGTCCTGAAATATATCTTTCTAACAACTAATGAACAATTACTTCATCCAATAACTTGTCTTCTTTGAAATGTTCCTATAGGTCAAAAATACCACGCACTATTTAAAACTTAGTACATGTTTCATCCAAGAAAAATCTTATAAGCAGTTATACACAACTAACACAAATTTCTAAAATACGTGACTTGTTTTTACGCTATATATATATATGATGATGAGATCGTGGCCGGGTGTTGTTCAAATAGGGTTAATTATTTTCTTATTGATTTTAAGTTTTCTATATGCCTGTAATCTGTTTTTGCTGTGGCAGACTGAATTCCGGATCTTTTATGGAACAAAAAATTACCTTCTCCCCTTAAGTTTCCGTTTATCATTCATTAAATTGCATCGGTTTTCCACTTTCGTTTCCTTTTCTGTAATTGTTGTAAATTTGAGCGATGGCTCATGGGTTGAGAGCCGTGTTGATATAACTTCATGTCAACACAGAGAATTCCCAGTTGGCCTCTGTTTTGAATAATTTTATATTTTTGTGCCATATTTTAAATGTAACGGCTGTCCAGTTATTTCTATAGTTCAGTTAAGGTCCTGCCTTATTAACACCCGATCGGGGGTTTCATGGCATGGTTTTAATTTAGAGAAAAACATTTTTGTGTAGTGCGAAATGCGAACTGTTTAAGGTGTATCGAATACTTGTGGTATTTTTGTAGAAGACATTTCGTTTACGTCAAGTTTTTCATCCGCTTGTGAATATAACATTGTTTTAACTATACCGAAGTGTTGTTCCGAGTTAATTCATTGTCTGCGTCACGGGATAAGGGAAATTCTAGTCAGTATCAATTATAACAAAGCGTCGATCGAATCTGTTCTCTTGACTCTGGCAAATGCGCATAAATATCACAAAGCGAAACCAGGAGTTATATTAAAAGAAATATAAAACCTTTTTTCGTATTTATGTACAGTTTTACAAACTAGCCTTATGAAAACATGGGGGCTAATTCGTGTAAACCTGGAAAAACCCCGTGTTTCTAAAATGGGAACACGAGGAATTTCCACTAGAGTTGCGCAGATGGATTTAACGGAAGTTTTCGTAAAAAAACAGCAGCTTTCGTAAAAAACACAAATAAAACAAGTTTATAGTCGCTGAAAATAAGGAAATGTTTAATATACAACAAAAGGGAAATACTCGATCATAAATACTCAAGAAGAAGACACTTTTACTGATTTTAGTTTGGAAATTTTAATTTCTGTAAATAGATTGTTAAAAAAGGTTGATTTTTTGTTATTTTTACGCTGACAAGGTAAAAACTGCAAGAATATTTTAATGAATACATTTAAAACAATGCACATATCAATTTTGTTTTTAATACGCTATTCAATAAAGGAAATAGAAAAAAACTTCCGTGTTCCTTCGGATTTATAGAAAAACATGGATAAGGCATGACATTCTCTCGTTTCTCACGCGTTCCTCACGTGTTTCTATAGCACCATACAAAAACAAAAAATGTTTTAAAATTGGAAAAACTCCGCCCTGCGGCTGTCGTGTTTCCACATAATTACACGTTTTTCCAGGTTATATCTAATATAACAGTGTATCAAGTACGAAAAATGTTTTATATTTCTTGAATATCATTTTTTATTATTAGATATTGACGTACAAGATAAAGATATTCATCAGTTGTGGTCTTACAATTGTGTTGCTGGCGGTAGATATGTCCAAATGAAAACATCGCTTATGAAACACAAAGTTTATGGTGAAGTTATCAATTAAACAATATTTATGCATGCAGCAACCATTACTTCATATGCTACTAATCAAGATTCTTTACTGTATACAAGCCGATGTATAGAGGATATTACACGGTGGCGCGAAGATATGAATGTTATTTTCGAGTGTTGAAAACGTGTTTTCAACACGAGAAAATATTATTCATCTCTTCAAGCTACCGTGTAATGTTTTTTCTATTATATGCTCAGAAGTCGAAACAAGCAAACAGAGAACATATAAATTCCGCGGGAAAACACACCCGTTTTTTATGGAAAATACGAGGGTTTTAGCTTACGGTAAAACATCCATAATCATATAATAAGTACAGATATATACATTATGAATTCATTATAAATTGTAAAATTCATTAGTAATTCTTGAAGAAAACACAAAAGAAATTTATATTTTGATCAATACCCGAAAATTGGACAAAGATTAAATTTAGCCCTTATATTTACATTATGAACTTTATAAGATTGATTTTCTAACAAAACATCATTTATTTCTTTGAGATTATGAAAGGATACGAACATTTTCAGTCCATGCAGACATTTCACAAGTAAATCAGATACCAGTAAAGATCGGCTGCTCATGTTTTATCAAGATTATGTACCATTTTTTTTTCTTTAGATGTTAATGCACAAGGTAAACCTGATGGTAAGTCTGGATAAATCATCAATAGATTATTTAAGTCCCATATCTCCTGCTAACAAATATATAACATAAATAAAGAAAAAGAAACACCCCAAAAATGACGGCATAAAAAGGGCTAATCATGCTATTCCTAAGTCCAATATTTCCTGCTAACAAATATATAACATAAATAAAAGAAAAAGCAGCACCCCAAAAATGACGGCACAAGAAAGGGTAATTATACCACTAAGCTATAGCTATATAAAGTAAACTGTATATTACGAAAATAACCAAGATAATTATGAAGTATAAAAAGCCAATGAGTTCGTTACACTAACAAATAAGTATGCATCAGGAATCCGCAGGGGCGCTGGAGCCACGGGGCAGAGAGCCTAGCTGCCCTCGTTGCCCTGGCAGAGGGAGGGGGCAGCAGGGGCTATTATATTTGTATTGCGCGTGGGGTTTAAATCGGGCAGAAATTACGGACGGTGGTGATGGTGAAAGAGAACAGTGACTGCATGCGCATGGATTCCGAGACCTGTGAGAGTTGAGATGTAACAATTACTTGTGAGTTTTGAATATAATAGAATCTTCGCGTTTCTCTCTGAGTGGTTCTAAAGTTGTCGACTAAAGTTGTCGCGCATTAGTGGTACCATCCGATGGGACAGAGTTAAAACTTTTTCAGCGGATTCGATGACTCAAGGTTACGGTTTGTTTCAGCTTTTACACATCTAAACAATGGTTTGTGCAGTTAAAATGTTACGTTTGACATCTCAACGCTTGACATGCACTTTGCTGGACGTGACTTATAACTTCATTTATATGTATTATTCATGTTGTTGTTATTATAAACTCAAAACCAGCAAATGGATACTTGGATGCGGCAACATAAAGCCCGCCCCTTAGAAACAAGTCGTTTCACCGTTAGCGACTTTCAAGTTTGAACATGTTGTTTCACGGTCAAACGGAATCCGCTGTAATATCAAATGAAAAAGCTACACGTGTGAATCAAAGTGTGAAATCGGTAAATTTGGGTAAATAAACAGTTCGGACGGTTGGGAAAAGGTTGATGGATCACAATATTTATCGTGCCTTTTGGTATTTTTAAAAAAAACTAATGGAAAATTGTGTAAATTGTTAAAAATATACGTTGGAGCGAGCAAGTTTGGAATTCGAAACTATCCTGGTTATATATGATCTCGGTATTATATTACCAACTGGACTGGTTATGTTGATTTGACTTGGAGAACAATTAATACCGAACTGTGGCTTATCAAGCCAATTCTACGTGGTATCTTTGGTTAAAAAATACTCAAAAACAGTCAAGATCTCTATACTAAAACTGGAGTGATCTTGGAACAAGTTTCGCTTACCTACTCAAGTGGAAGCACAGTGACATTTATAGTACTCGTAATGAAGTTGCCGCAGATTGTGCAACCTGATTTCAACCTGATCGAGGAAATCATCTGGTGTGTGTAAAGACCAAATATGGCAAATTTAGAAACATTGTTGAAATCAGTGCAAACAAAGCCAGAAAAGGTTATATTTACAAATGCTGATGTAAAACAGGTTCTACAGTAGAGGCCCAGCATGTACATAGCACGGAAAGAAAAGTTAAGACAATGCAAAGAAAGATCGATGAGATACATCTATTCCAAACAAGCGTACACGAGGTAAGAATCCAGCACGGGGATCATATGGAAAGTATTCTCGGATGGACTACCAAGATAGACGGTGAGATCAAGGTGTATGAGGGAAGTGAATCAGAACTGACTAGAATTATCAAAGATCTTCAGAAAACTGAAAGTGAACGAGCAAAATGTGAGGAGGAAAAGCTACATTTGAACAGGAAATGAAATTTAAAGTTAAAACAGAAGGTAAATTATGACAAGAAGGAACTAGAATCGTATAGGAAACCTGAAAAGGAGTCGAAGCTACAAAAGCTTCCTAAGCTTGTTAGTACCAAATTTAAAGGGATGCAAACCAATTGATCTTGATGTTGACATTCCGCAAGGTACCAAGTTCTCATACCTAAAAGAATGTCTTCATCCGAAAGTCACAGCTTGTGTAATTTCCTATTCACAATACAGGTGTACGAAAGAGCGAAAAATATACCCAAGTTCAAGTACGGCAAAGATAGCGAAGTAATCACTGCGTTGGTACATTGAACCTGGAGAAAAACGAGTTAGGTCTGTTGGTGTGCAAGGGGAAAATTCAAGGCGAATTCCGTATTTATGTCCCTCCCACAACGAAATTAGCGGAGAAGATTGTGATGCACGAAGATGTCCAAACTTTGCGTGGAGAGTGAGGATGACGATGGCGGCAGTCATCGGACTCTACCTCAATTGACAAAGAAAGTGAGAAGGAAGTTTCACGGCTGCAAGAAGTTTCAGGTCAACCCGTTCTCGACGCCACCCACAGACAACTTACCCAAGGATGGCATACTGAGGGAACGGCTGGAACCAAGCCTATTTTTTTAAGTGATCGGGGTAAATTAATTATGCCTGTAGAAGAATCGTCTAAGGTCCCAAGCGAAGGCCCATCTACTTCCGTTCGCATGTAGTTTAACAAGGGCGATCATTTGGACTATTACAGAACATTTCAACTAACGAGTTTATGCGGAGTATGAAGCGATTTATAGCCAGAAGAGCAAAAACAGAAAAAAATTACTCGGATAATGCCAAGACGTTCGTGGCTGCTGCGAGGAGAGTTCGAAAGATTTCAAAAAGTGAAAAGTGAATGAGTTTTTTGTAAAAAAAAATATTACATGGCAGTTCAACCTCAGCAAGGTACCGTGGTGGGGTAGCCAATACGAGAGACTGATTGGATTAGTAAAGCAATCCATATACAAGGTTAAGTCTGAATTGGATCTAAAAAGAGTACTAGTTGGATGTAGACACTTGTTTCAATAACAGACCTCTTACGTATGTGGAAGACGATGTGGAGCTATCTGTTCTTACTCCAAACCCAATGATTACAGAAGAGTATGTGTCCTTCCTGATGAGTCGTCCGAAAAAGAGATGAAGAGACGGGCGAAACATGTTTTGCGGTGTAAGAAAGCGATTTGGACGCGATGGACGGGGGAGTATACGAGAGCCCTCACAGAACGGCATAACCTGAGAAATGAAGATAAGCAGAGTATACAAACGTTGGGTAAGCTGTGTTGATTGTGAATGACTGCAAGAATCGCGGGAAATGGAACATTGGAGTGACAACAAATTTGTACAAGGGACGTGATGGAGTGATTCGAAGAGCCCAGTTGAACTCGTGAAAAACGACCATTGATCGTCTTATTTGAGATCCTATGGAACTGTCGACTGAACAACTAAAGAGGACGGAAAAGGTTCTGAATTCGAAAAATGGGGGAGGGGGCCTCAAGGTTTGGAAATATTTAATTGACTTTAGTGGCAGCTCTGGGGATCGATGTCAAGAAAGGAAGATGTCATTGTGCTCGAAAAACGCTATCTTTTCAACACAACTGTCGTTGAGAATATCATTTTCTCATTTCTAAAGGTCTGGAGCGTGGCCTTTTAAACCAGTAATCACCATGGCAAGCACTGCGCAAGTATTTCCGTATTAGCATATTTATGGTATTTAGCATAAATACGGTTTCTTCACTCCCTTCCCCAATGATTTTCTCATTATCGTTCTCCCACGTGTGTGCATGTATACCAAAGCGCCGGGGATAAGGCTGTTAACAGCATGCGTATGGATTCCGAGACTTGTGAGAGTTGACATGTAGCGATTATAGTTGTGAGTTTTGAATTATAATACATAGTTCTGTGATTAAAGTTGTCGAGCATCAGTTTCGACACAATTGACATTTTTCAGCAGTCTGGCTTGAACTTGAATAGCAAGTTATTCAGGGAATTATTAGCGTCGTTAAACACAAATAGTCATTGCAAAATGTTTCATTTTATAACATAGATTTTTAAAAACATGGGCACTGATTGATGGGACTGAGCTCAAAAAAAAACATGTTTCTCGAATGGCGTGAATATGTTTAGCGGGAATTTGAAACAAATAACTAAAAACTCAAATAAAACAAGTTTATAGTCGCAGACTGAAATACGGGAAAATGTTTAGTGCTACTACAATATGCAACAAAAAAAGTAATAAGTTCCTTGTACGTTTGCAAGGTGAATATCAAACTAAAATATAATTTAGTGAAAATACAAGAAAAGTTTATTATCGCAAAGCTTTCGATCCCTAACCTCGGTTGTATTTTGAAAAAGACAAACTCGATCATGAATACTCAAGAAGACATTTTATTTACTGAATTTCGAAATTAACAAGTAATTACGTAAGCCTTAATTTTTTAAAATTGATTGATATATAAGCTGATTTTTATTTTTGCACGAATAAAGTAAAAATTAGAAAAATATTTAAATACATGTAATTAAAATCAATGCACTTACTTTTTTCGCTTTTAAACGGCTACTTAAATTAATAAAGGAAATAAAAACTTTTTCCGCATTACTATAGAGTTTATAGAAACACTTAGGGAACGCGTGAGAAACTCGAGATTCGTTCTCGTGTTCCCACACAATTCTCGTTTCTCGCGCGTTTCCCTGTCTCTATTTCTTAAATGGTTTCAGCTGCAAGTAATACATGCCATATACACTTTAATAAACCTTAGATGTACAGTGTCCTTGTCTACATGGCTACTATTAACTACTATTAACCTATACTACCATTAACCTATGCTAATAATGGAGCTTGAAGCCCAATAGTCCTTCTCCTCTTACTGCTTAGTTCTCAAATCCCACAATCTGCAAACCATGTGAACCTGCAAACCATGTGAACCTGCAAACCTTGTAAAAATATCACCCTAAAATAGTAGGGGCAAGGCTAGTAGTGTTTTTGTATATTATATATATAGCTACTGAAAAAGAAGTATTTATACTTATGGCTGCAGAACGCGCAGCAACTTACTTAAATCTGGCTTATCCAAATTTTTCATTGCCTTGTGTTGTGCCCAATGAAAGTGAAACCAATCACCAGAAAAACTGGAAACACATTAGAAGATTACGTCAGTCCGCCAAATGGGAAACGAACAGACGAACATAATTATGTTCAACTTGTTAGTTCGTCCAGATTCATAGCTAGGTTGATAATATGAAGAATTTTTTCAACAGGCGTAATTTTCAGCAATTACGCTGTCAAAAAGTAAATAAAAAATGGCATATGAAGCTCTCTTTGACCCAATGCCACACATATATCCTATCCCAACATAGCTCCCCATATATAAACCTTCTTCTTTATTTTTAGCGATAACCCAAATCACGTTCAAGGAATCGCAACGAGATCCAATCCCGAAAAAGTTTAAGCTGATGTTCAAATATGATCAAAAGGATTATTATGTACAAGCATCTGTAAACAATGTAACAGCCTCTAAGGTACTTGTTTATATTTCGTGTATACCTATATTATATATCCCTACAGTTGAATTTCGTTTTCGTTCAAATTGACACACTAGTGGTTCATGTAAGACTGGAAGGTTTTGTTGGTCGCAATCAGATCAAATCAAATGAGTAAAATCTTCAAAGAAATAAAAATGAAATACAACGTATGCACCCATATAAATAGAGAATATTACACGGAGGAGCGGAGATTTGAATTTTATGTTCAGTGATAAAAACAAAATATTTTGCGAATGAGCGCAGCGAATGAATAAATTATTGCTTTCACCACGGAAAAATGATGTTACACATTTGCCCCTCATTAAGCGAAAAAAGAATATCATTAAGATCATTTTAAAGCTTCGCGAGTACAAATCGGAATTTCAATGACACATTGTGTGCAAGTCAATAAGCGTGAAGGGATATTCAATAGCAGCAATTGACGCAAGTATGTATAAAAATTGAAATCAATTGATCAAAGATGGAAACTTGATAAGAGTACAAAGAACATTCAAAAACGCAAAAGAAGTTCCTGTCTGAATACAAGAAACGCTAAATTAGAGAAAAAGGTATGTTCAATAAAACCCAGGTTTACTTTATAGCCAAGCAATCATATTAACCTGCAAAAGAACAAATGCAACGTGTGTTATCAATCTACGTTTACTCAATTTTACTAAAGACCATTATCATATAGTCTAATTAAAATTTAAAAAGACGATGTATGTATGTGGGAAAATGAACTGGGATAAATGCACTAAGCTTCACTGCATCTGGAGAAAGCAATCAGAGAAATTTTTCAAGCTAAAAACCTGACAGCGGTTGGTCCCAATCACTGAGCTTAAGTATATCTGGAGGAAGCATACTAATCTTTCTTCAGTCAAACTTTTAAAGCCAAAAAAGGCTGACTTTTGTTAAACTCGACGTCATTTTAGGCCATATCATGGCACCGGCTGCTGGTAGTAACCGCTAGCCAGGCACAATTTTGAGACTGCGTCTGTTTTCACACCCCCCCCCCTCCCCTGGATATTTTAGAAGTATATTTTGGTTTTTGCAATAAATTTGTGTATTTGTCAATTTGATTAAGAATGATTTTATGTTTTTTTTTGCTCTACTTTTCCATTTGCCTAAGGCCACAGAGCTGGAGATTTTCATTGTTCTATTGCATTTTCCCGTAAATATTTTCGCAAATCTTACAAATCATACAAATTAAAAACCATTGTCCGACTTTAAAGAATGTGGATATCTTTGACTTGCTGTTAAACGCAAAACCAACGATGTCGTTAAACCTGCTGCAATAATCCACCACGACCAACAAATGGACCCATTAGGTTTACTGCAACGTCCTTCCAAGGTCCCATACGTGGTTCAGTTCTCATCAGCGGCTCTGGAGAGCGGAATTGTCCTACAACGTGGCATCCACCGAGCGAGTACAACAGACAACGTGGTCGAGATCCAACTCAACTTTATTTTCCTTTGCATCCCATATTTATAATCTAGTGCACCCCAGCTATAATTACATTGTCCCGGATGCAGCTTGCAACACGAAGCATACACCGCTAATTATGGTTAATTTCCTTATTTACACTTTTTTATCTTTTACACAAAGATAACTTGACATCTTACATTGTGACCAATCCCCAGTTTGAATATAACAACTTACACGGCGATGTTTATGTTGCCTGGGCGGTAGACTACGTCATAATTATGGCATTGTAATGAGATGACTCACCGCTAAATCCTTCCCACGGCTTCGACGACTTCCCAATGATGCAGTGCAAGGGTTTGTGGTTTTTTCCAATTAAAATTCTTACCCGTAAGCATACAGATTAAACCTCTCGTAGGACCAAACAAGAAACAGCGCTTCTTTCTCTGTTCGGGCATAACGTCTCTCGACCTCAGTTAGATTCCTCGAAGCGTATAAAACTGCTCTCCACTCCCCCCCCCTGCAATGGTAGTAAAACTGCGCCTAAACTGTCGGAACCCTATCAGCTACAATTCTAATTTTGCACTCATTCTGAAAATAAGGCAGTGCGTTGCTGATGACATGAGCTGCTTAAGCCTCTCAAATGCTTCCTGTCCCCGTACTATCGCTTCGCTTGCCTTACGCATATCAATCCATACCCGCACATCACCATCAGACTTGTCCACAGATTGTTCGGTACTTCTTCGACGATATCTTTTGCCAGTAAGTCATCCAATTTCTCGTACATTTCACCTCACAAACCAAACGGGAGTCTTCGAACTCCTTGTGCTATTGGTTTTACATCGTTGTTGTTGTGCAACTTCAACTGATAATCCTTCAGCTTTTTCACACCACCCAATATATCTGCGTACTCTGTACGAATGCCTGAATCGCTTCCTTCTGTTGCAGTCGACCAAACGTCGGCTCTATCTAAAGGACTCACATGCAATACTTTAAGCTTTTCTGCTGTACTCTTCCCAGACAAAGGTTTCCCTGCACCTTTTATCACTGTGAATTCATCTCTGCATTTCTCACCGCTGCTTTCAGACACAAATGTCCCAGCAACTGCAATAGGTTTGTTCTGTCCATAAGCAAACAACTTCGTCTCTGACATTTTGACTCACAATCAATGTTATTTTCCTCAGATTACTCCAGGTTTCATAATCAATCAAGTTACACGATACCCCAGAGTCAATAAGTACCCCGTCCAACTGAACTCCACCAATCATAAGAGTAACCTCCCCCGTGCCTGTTTGGTATCTTCCTAGGACGAATATTTAGTCTTCCCTAGTTTTTCGTTTCTCATCTTCCTCCACCTGAAAAACAATCTTCGTTCCGCTTTCATTCCTCTTATATCGTTACTAATTTCCTATAACGGAAGTGACTAGAGATTACGTAGAATAATTCGGCGTAGTGGTAGAGAAGCATGGTTTTTAATATATTGTTTTAGTGTGTAATCCATTCATTTTACAGATTTTAACGAGCCATAGTATTTGAGAATGAACGAATTTTGAACGATTATAAAAATTTCCTTTCATTTTTCTTTCCTTTGTGTTTTTGGTACCCCGTTTTCTGCAGCGCACAGCAAAATGTCCAGTAATTCCACATGCCTTGTATTTCTGATCTCTACCAGGACAGGTACTATCCTTGGAAAAATTACCAGTGTGGTTACAATTGAAGCATCTTTCATCAGTCCCAGTTCCCCTGCCCTGTCGCCCACTTTTACGGTCTCCTTATTTATTTTATTTTCCCCCTTTCTTATGCAATTGTCTCACTGAATTTACGTGACCATCTCCTGGTTTGTAGTGTGAACTCGACTGTTCCAAAGACTTTATCTGAGTTTTCATCGCTTTAAAAGCTTTTGCAATAACCTGGAAATCCTTTAAATTTGCATTACCTTTCTCTGGGAAGTTCCGACGATGTTTATTATTTCCACACTTTTCAATAAGCTGATCCCTTATTGCCTCGGAAAACACTTGTGATAGCTTTCTACCTCAACCAACTAACAAACTGATCCACCTTCCCTCCAGTAACTTGGCTCATTTGCCTAAACAGATGTCTTTCAAAAGGCACGTTAACTTTCGGTATAAAATAATCATCTAGCACTTCAAAACTTTTCTTCAAGCTCTTCTCTTCATTTTCAGGTAACAATGTGTAATACAACTCTTGAAAATCGGCCCCACTTGTCTGAAATAATAACGCTACCTTTTGTAATTCCATTGTGATCTCTACTTGCCTGTAAATATAAGTTGAAAGATCGCTTCCAGTGTTTCCAACCAATAGACAATGTGTTCCAGTCATTTAAAGCAAGGAAGGTTTCAATGCCAACAAATCCCTTCGTCGCCCGACATATTTCTCCGAACACAAAAAAGTGCTCCAAACAAACACAAAATTCTGAAATATTCCTCACAAATGCAAGAAAATCACCTCCTCCTCGCAAATGTCGTATTTATCTAGTTTGATTTCGGATGGACTCGTATTTACGGTTTTCAAGACAATCAATTTAACAAAGTATAACTGAATTAGATATGCAAAACACCAGGCTCTTTTAAATGTTCACTGAAGAGACTCTTAAAGCTGTTTATAATTTGTTAAATTACTGAGAGTGACACATGAAAGTCCCATCTACAGCATATAAATCAAAATTCCAGCAAATTCCAAAGAAAAGACCACCTGTATTTAATGTACCAAATTCTAATATTAACTAACTTCCTTTTCCCCCTGTCGCAATTATTGTTCCCCCCCCCCTCCCATTTCATCACCCAATGTTTCACCCTCCCTTTCCAGTCATTTTACCATCAGTACCCATATCTACCACCACCACCACTTATGTTTATACCAACAAGACCCCCAGATCTTAAATAGAAATAAGCGTAGAAGGAACCTGAATAGCTTGATACCAATCTCAACCATTCCCCATACACTGAATCAAAATAACAATATGTTTGTGCCGGGAATAATTTTATCTAATAAGACCGAGATATCGAATAAAATTAACGACGAATTCCTAGCACCGTTATATACTTTCCAACCATTGGAAGCCTCTAATTTTATATGCTTTTCGGATGACACAAACAACTCTAGGTTGGATTTTCTGACGGTGTCAGAGGAAGATGTCTACAAGTGCCTTGAATCACTTAACCCATCCAAATCATTACGTCCGGACAATATTCCATTAGTAAGATTCTGAATCGGCCAATTAGTAAGATTCTGAATCGTTCCTATAAAGAACAACGGTTGCCTTCGATTTAAAAACGTCCAACACTGTACCAATACCAAAGACAACACCCGTACAAATTGTCAACAAACACCTTCGCCCAATCTCTCTAACACCTATCCTGTCAAAATTGGCTGAAGAATTTGTGATCAACGAACACTTAAAACCTGCAGTTCTGGAAGTTTTAGATCCTAACCAATTTGGTGTCATCCTTGGCTCATCAACAAGCCAAGCACTGATTAAAATGATGCACAAATGGACTGAAGCCACAGATGGAAACGGGGCGCCTGTTCGAGTTGTCTTGTTCGACTATCAAAAAGCTTTTGACTTTGTTGATCATTACATTCTGCTATCAGAACCTAAACTCGTGCGTCTCCCAACCACCACCTTAAATTGGATCATAGATTTTCTCAGTGATAGGAAACAACGGGTAAAATTGGGCAAAGATTGTTTCTCCGAGTGGGGAAAAGTACCTGTTGGAGTACGACAAGGAACAAAGCTTGGACCATGGCTATTTATCGTAATGATCAATGACCTAACTCTAACAAGAAGTGATCAGGCAAAATTTGTTGACGATCTTACAATATCAGAGACAATACCGAAATTTAGTCAAAGCTCGATTCAAGAGACTGTAACGATCATTGTAAGCTGGGCTGATACTAATTCATTTCGTCTTCATGAGGAGAAATGCAAGGAGCATAGAATTGATTTGAAGAAGACGAAGAGTATCTTCGCTCCCATCCTCGTAAACGAAAAACCACTAGAAGTAGTACATGAAGCAAAAATATTTGGTCTCACTTTTACATCGGACCTAAAATGGAACAATCACGTGGATAACATTGTCTCTAAATGCTTAAAACGATTGTATCTGATAGTGAAATTAAAACGTGCTGGAGTTCCAAAAGGTGACATGATACAATTTTGTCAAACATGTATAAGACCAGTTTTGGAATATGCCTCCATTGTATTTCACTATTCTCTCCCAAATTATTAATGCGATAACATTGAACGTATTCAAAAACGTGCTCTTTCTATTGTGTATCCTGGGTACAAATACGAAGACTCTTTAATGGACCATTCCCCTTTTAGACAAACTTTTCAATTAGGAATATTCATTAGCACAGCTGAAAAGAGCATCCTATACTTAGTAAAGCTGTGAAGTTTGGTTGCAAAACATTGTAAAATGTGGAAAATATAGCCTTGTGAAGTTTGCAAATTTTGTATACTTTTGTATTATGCGCCGAAAAGTGTAATCAGATTTCGAAATGTGATAATATACTTTTCCGCGCATAATACAAAAGTATACAAAATTTGCAAACTTCACAGGACTATATTTTTTACATTTTACGATATTTTGCAGCCAAACCTCGCCATTTTACTAAATTTAGGATGCTCTTTCCAGCTGTGCTAATGAATATTCCTAATTCCACGACACTCCACGAGAGGAGGAATCAGGCATCTGAGAAGTTTTTTAATCAAATTTTAGAAAGTACTATTCACAAATTATTTAATCTAATTTCAAAAGTAGACCCCTTATCTTGTTATAATTTGAGAAAAGTCAAAAAATTGGAAATACCTAAATTTAAAACAGAACGGTTTAAAAATGCTAGTAGTCTAAATACGAACAAGTAGTCTTATTTTTTATCAAAATTTTATATTAAAATAACAAGTAATTAGTAGTTTTATTCATAATAATCTTGAATTGTAATAATATTTATATGTAGATAGACAATGTAATCACCAAATAATTCAATAACTTTACTGCAATATGTCATGTGAAATTAAATCTATCTATCTAATCTAAATAAAGTTGCCATCATCATAGTTAGCCACATTTCATTAAGGTGAATATGGCTAACATGTGTTGTAAACACATGTATTTTTATATGCATGAACTATTTACAAACTATGGGACATTGTGCCTGAATCAGAGTATACTAATCTGGGGGAAATGAGATTTGTAATTCAAAGATTCTTTGTACCTCCAAATAAATACACATTAAATATCAAATACTCAATATGAGGATGTGGAGTATATTACGTCGTCAAGCGTACAAAGAAAAGCTGTAATGCAGAAATACCTGTTCGGCCGGCTGTCCACTCAAAGTCTGATTTCGCATCGGTCGTCGTATAACTCGCATTTAAACATCGCAATTGATCACATTTTCAACGTTTTAGTTACTCTTTGTTCCTTACCAAGCTAAGTATAATGAATAACTTTGCAGCTTTGAATAAATCGCAAAAGTACACATAAAATCATAAAAATTATTCTTAGATTGACAAATACACAAATTTACCGCAAAAACCAAAAATTATATCATTCAAAATTCTAAAATATCAATTGGGGGTGTAAAACATAGATATAGGAGACCTAGATTGCTGACGTATACCTAGCGCGCGTGACCCCAATAGAAGAATCCAAGATAGCGTCGCAACCGGGCAAAAAAACTAGGAATAGTATTACGAAAAACAGGTTTTTGGGCTTTTTTGATCGTTTAACTGCTGCGAATCACGTTCAACTGGACTTTTTTGAAAATAAATCACGATTGCAGAGGTTTTAAACCTGAAATGAGACGAGTGGGCTAGATTCTTACAAAATTATCGTTCGCTGAAGATTCCAAGGAGTGGACGTTTTGACCGGTTCCGTTAGTTTGCGTTGACTATTGCACTTTTAACACTTCGAATCACGATCGATCGCGTATATTTAGGAAACGATGTTTATTATCTATGTTTTAATTGTGAAAAGGAAAGCGTTTGCCGAATTTTATGAAAAAATATCGTGGGTTAATTTCCTCAGTATCAGCAGCTATACGCCGGCTATTATGACTGCACCTCCACCTCCACCTGGAAGGTAGAATTTTGTTTGTTTGTTCAATATGGTTTTTATGAGTTTATGGGAAGTGATTGTTTGTCTAGAATCTGCTGACAAAGTAGCACAAATGTAAAAACAAATTATTTAAATAAGTACCAGGTATGAAAGAAACCCATGTTTCCAATTGAATTGGTTTCTATTGATTTATGATTATTGATATCAATACATATAATTTGTGTAAATCTGAGAAGCTAAGCATAGTTTTAGAGACTCATAATATTATTAAAGTGTATGTGAACATGCATGGGTCTTGATAACATGCATGAATCAAATTAACATTTAATATACTTGAAGCAAAAATCTGTTAAAAAGTTAAATGACCAGGTTTTGTGTCATCAAAACTCAGAAAGTGTCTGGTATTATAAATTATAGATGTACAGCTTAATAAAGTTCAAAATACATATTGCTAGTTGCCAATGTGATTCTGATTTTGCTCAAAATCAATTACAATATTGAAATCTGCACATGAAAATCTCACCATTTGTCAACAAGCTGTGCCTGTGACAAATGTGTTGCAAAGATGAAAACAAGTTGTGAAATGCTGTAATTTTATAAAGCTCCTGCAAGCTTGTTAACAAGACATTTATAAATGCTTGTAAATGTGTGGGAATGTAAACACAGTTTTTGCAAAACAGTTTATTATAAAATCAGATATTCTTTAGGATTGCTACAGAGATAATCAAGCAATATAACTTGCTACAGAGATAATTAAGCAATGTAACTGGCTACAGAGATAATTAAGCAGTATAACTTGCTACAGAGATAATTAAGTAATATTGACTTCTGCCTATAGGTATCAATTTTCATTTGTAATAAATATGACATCTCTGCAAGCCCAAAGCAGAACTCTGCATGTCCATTATTAGCTTATCCCAACTTAAAGTCAATCATGCTGCCTCCTGCAAAACTTGTAGTGTACCTGTACTGAAGGACTTTACGCAGATGTTCAATTTCACATTTAATACTAAGCAAATATCAAAATAACACTCAAAATCAAAATCACTAGAAGTAATAATTTGCAAAAAAGTTAGATTTACTACAAGAACATACTAAACAACCAGTTGTCTACTCCAGAAGTCTTTAATAAACATCGTTTTCTAAATATATGCGATCGGTCGTGATTCGAAGTGTTAAAAGTCCAATAATCCACGCAAACTAACGAAACCGGTCAAAACGTCCACTCCTTGAAATCTTTATCGAACGATAATTTTGTAAGAATCTAGCCCACTCTTCTCATTTTGCGTTCAAAACCTCCGCAATAGTGATCTATTTTCAAAAAAGTCCAGTTGAAGGTGATTCGCAGCAGTTAAACCATCAAAAAAGCTCAAAAACCTGTTTTTTGTAATACAATTCCTAATGTTTTTGCCCGGTTGCGACGCCATCTTGGATTCTTTTATTGGGGGTCACGCGCGCTAGGTATACGTCAGCAATCTAGGTCTCCTATATCTATGGTGTAAAACCAGCCGCGGGCTGAAAATTGAGCCTGGCCTCCACATGTGGTAAAGCTCAGTGGATAAATGACCAGCACGCATGCTCACAACACTTGCTGAGTAAGCAGCAACTCTAAAATATTGAAATTTATTTTGGAGCTAGTTACATATAGGGAAATAAAAATACACAATTATAGCACATTCAGAATCAAGTATATATATGTTCGTTTTAATCCGATATATACAAAATGCTTGCGGTTTTCAACATGAAACGTCTGCACACCGCTTAGTGTAGGAAACGCCATGATGTCCAAATAAAATTTAGCTGACCTTTCTCTTTGAAAACTCAAATATTAACAAACTCAAATATATACTCAGGTTTCAAAAAGCATTAACGGTTTGGTTTTTGTGGTGAGTTGTATGCCATTAACGCTTCGTATCATACATTCATACATTGCACGATTTTGCGTTTTACGATCTTCAAGATAGCCTCTTCAAGAAGCATTTTTTTTATCTCTACAATATTCGTTGCGACAAAGATAATCATGGGTAACATTTTTGCTACATGTGTAAACTGAAGATTTCCGGCAATAAATATCATGCAATACATGTCTATGATTTCTCGCTATGAATTCAGCATTAAACTCAAAAATAGCTGTCCATTATTTGGAGTTTTCTTGTCGTATTTCCATTTCTTCGACGAAAATCATGTTTTCTTTATTCAACAACAATGATACTAACGGGGCAAAACAGTTTAAAAAGTGCAAATTTCGACTAATTTTGGTCTCGGACATCGTGATTGAGTGAACATCGAGGACCTACTAAACATGGCTTGCGCACGAAATTTGAATGCTTAAAAGTAATTTTTGAGTTATATATTATGGGTAGAAAATTTCTTGGGTGTTGTATTGCTGTTCAAAATTTCAAAAAATTCCCTTAGTTTAAGTCCTATTTAAAACGTCGAGCAGACTTTTAATTTTCTATTAAAATAAGAATCGTTTTTGGCAAGAAAAGTTCTAATTTTAACCCTTTGTTTACTGACGGGACTTTAAAGTCCCAGAACAAAAAGGTATCCTAGGGCACGCTTTTGAATTAACATATGTTAACTACTTAATAAAATCTAAGTATTAACTCTCTCATATCTTGTACTTAGCCAGTATTTGCCATATATGGCTGATGGCGTAAATGCACCAATAAGTGATATGGTGTAAAAATCAGCCATTTGTTCTAAAATTGGCTTTTAATATGATATTTCCCTAAAAAGACTTACATACATTAATATTATCTCAATTTATTCAAACATTGTTGTTAAGAATTGAAATTCACATTTTCAAGTTTGAGTTATACCTGGCGGGACTTCTAAGTCCCATGCTCGGTATGCCTAGTAAATATGCGACAAGTAAAAAAAAATCTTGCATAATTTATTATGCACCATTTGTGATATGATAACAAAAAATCTTCAAAAAATTTAAAAAATATCTTCTGTCAGTAAACAAAGTAGCAGTCGGATTCGAGCTCGGATTCAAACTTGGACTCGAGCTTGGACTCGAGCTTGGACTCGAGCTTGGATTCCAGCTGGGATTTGAGCTCGGACTCAGCACTACGGAATTTTTTAAAAATTTAAATGATAATAATGTAATAAAATTACATGAATCTCCTAACCCAACGTCAACTATCATACATCACTTGTATATGGTGCAAATGGGGGGGGGGGGGGACTTGAATTGTTTAACGATTCAAATAATTGTCTAATCCACCATGTAAAAAAGCCAAAAATTTGTAAATAATAAATTTAAATTGAGAGTAAATTGTAAATGTATGGTTCGAGTCAGCAAAATGTTTGATTTATCCCATTTCTACTTATTATTAACAATATTTGAAAATATTTAACTAATAATGAGTTTTCGACTGCTAGACTGTTGATAAACATCTCAAAAATACTTCCCATATTTTAAGAATCATTTAAGTTATATATAGCTAGTGGTTTTAAAGATGATGATGGCAACTTTGAATAGTGCTTTTTTCTGTTCCTATACAGACAATTCTTTTAATTAGACGACAACACTGCAATATAAATGTCCGTGCACGGCCACAGATTGATAAACCTGAAATCATCCGGGTTTATGATTGGCCTTTGTCACCAAAGTCATCATTGTTTGTGTTTGGCCAAATAGAAACAAATAGCTGGTACTACAATTCCCAGATTAGGATTAAATGCATGACGAAAGTCAAGTTCAGAACGTCCAATTGTTCACTTAGCAGTATTTTTAAAACTTTCAAAAAAATCATTTCACGAGACCGCCAACCAGCACCTGCATTTTATCTACACCTCCATATGTCAAAATGTTCCAAACGTGACTCACAAACTCAAAAGCTGGTTTTCCATTAGGTCAAAAACTTAAGTTGCGACTCAACTTGCTAGTGGCGAAAGTTTCCGCGAATCAATCATATTAGTAGATTTGTTTCTTTTCTGACTTCAATTTGGCCCAAATTCTGTTCAAATTCCGAGCTCGAGTTCGAGTCTTTAGCTTGAGTATTTGAGTACCCTCTTACGCGCGCTACTTTTAATTGGAAATGCTTAGAGTCAAAATTACTTGTAAGCATAAAAAGTTCGTGTGCAAACAATTTTTAACTTGTTGTAAAAGACACAATCTCCCGGGTTTTGCAACAATCAATATCAGAAAAATCTTCGTACAGCTACATTGAGTAGAGAGGGGATTTCAGATTTGTTTAATTTCTTACTCACCATGTATTACAAAAAATATCAAGATGATATGTAGCGTTTGTTGATATGTAGCTATACTGCAAGTCTGCAACAGGCAGAAAGTCGAGGTTCGAAAACCAGTCGCGGCAGGCAGAATACATTTTCAGCCTGTTGCAGTTTCGATGCATTTACTGGAGGGCAATACACAGTATAATGTCCATGATTGTCCATGACCAGAAATCGAAACTGTGGCGCCCGCAGTGTGCCAATAATAGTGGTCAGCAGTAATGACTTGAATTTTCAGAACACGCGTGTGATTTTTCATCAATACTTCTCGGACCGTGTAATTTCCTCTACATATCGGTTGATGTTGGTCATCGTTTTTCGGCTTTAAAGTAATGTTCACTTATATAGGTACAAATTGCCTTTTTATAGGATTCTAACAGTGCGACGTTATTTGCAGTGACGCAATTGTCGATTCCAAATAATGCATATGTTGTACTACGATCCAATGAAAAGTCGGACGAAAAATACCTGTATTTGAGCAGCGATGCAGCTGGGGAAATGAAACTCAAAACTTCATCAGTGGACATACCAGGCAGCCTTGAAGTCGACCCTGCTTTGCTCTTTCGTGTGGTGAATTAAAAACTTCTCAAACCACACAGATTAAGTTGCTACTAAGGTAATTCTGTTTTGTGAGAAATGATAGCAATTACACCCTGGATACAATTTTTCCAACTGTATACTTGTAACAATGAAATATAAAATGGTAGCAACTGCATCTTAAATACAATTTTTGTTACTGTATACTGTCTTGTAACAATTAAGAAATATAAGGCCTTTTTGCAAATCTTGCTGAGGTTTTTTTTTGCTTTACTGATATGATATTGAGCAGGGTGTATAAGGAGTTCATCCTATAAGTTATTATTACTTTCCCGTGTGCAATCCATTGTGCCCATTTTGTGTTTGCGGATCGTGAATTTAAAACTTTCAGACCTGGCAAATTAGTTCGCAACTACTTTGAATTTATTTGAATGTGTAATCCTATCCTAGGCTAGATAGCCCAATAATTGGTGGTAAATGTATTTTTGGTCCAATAAATATGTGTATTTATTGGTATTTATGCTTGTGCAATGATCATTACTCAATCTGCAACTGTATGGATTACGCGTGATAAGCTTGTGATGCGTCATGTTTACATCATGTACTTAAATTTCTCTATGATTGGCAAGAGTAGTCTTACCCCGGCCGTTTGGCGGCGGAAGTAATTAGTATTCAAAATGGCGGCCGTTTAGCGAGGGAAGTAATTAGTATGCGAGATGACGTCATCGGCGAGTTTGGGATTGGAGGTAATAATGAGGGGCCTCTTTTAGGATCGGTGATGTAATGTGTATTGGTGTATAATGCATATAGATGTAATGTGGATGGGGGTATAATGGGGGGGGGGGGGGGTTGGAGTGGTTTAACCCGGGAGTATTCAGGTTGCAGAGAACAAACGCAGAATATGTGTTTTGAAATGTATATATTATAGTTGTTTATGACAATAAAATGTAGTTCAATAGAACTTTACGATAAACAGATGTTTCAATTGGAATTGTTCGAATAACGCTATATGTCTGTTCAGATCTCAAAAACAGTGCTGAGATCGTTGATGAAGCTTGAGAATTGTTCTTTGTGTTTTTCATTTTGCTTCTTCGTTAGCGTTTGGGAGAATTCGTGATAAAACTCTTCAAGCATCCATTCAAAGTAGTTGCATGAATCTTTATGAGCACAGCACAACGATCTTTGTTCATAGTTTCTTTTTTTGACTTTACGGATTACGCACTGAAATCCGTGACGGCATTTATGTTTTGCTATGGGTTGCATATCGCCCCAAATCCCCAATCGTATAAGTAACTTTCGTCTTCTGAGCCAAAGAAGTTGTGGTTACAACGTTTGATAATTCCAATAGTTACTGGAATTGTTATTTCATGTATATAAAATGAACCCTGACCCAAACCCCAACCTTGACCCTAACAATCCCAGTAATTTATTGGAGACAATAATTTTATTGGGATACAACGTTCGGATCGGGTGAAATAAACGGTATTTAAACATATTGTCCTGCTTCCACATAGTTCTCCATTTTCGATCGTTTAACATTTAAAAATGCAATGTGTAACCTGTAAATTTTCTCTGGAGCTTCTGTAAAGCTATTGGTCTTACAGGACGCCAAGCCATTATAGCTATATCTTGTTAGTCCCGTACAATTGTACGCGATGAGCAGATGAGCGCCTGCTCATAACTGCTCATGACCACATGCTCATACGCTCATCAGGCCTGATGTGACCCGGCGGTTATAACTCTCCCACATATTAAAGTAATACCAAACTCTGATATTTCTATAAAATTTTACCTTGAACAATATGAGAAATATTTATGTAGTTAATGATGTTCATCATCATCACTGTCCTAAGTGAAACTGTGGTCTTTTAACGTCTTTTAATAAGTAATTTTCTCCTATTGAAAGCTGCTTCTATAGCCTCTTCTGGATCAAAATCATCATCGATCACGAACGTATCCTTTGTTTGCATAATTTTCTTATGCACTCGATCTTTCTTTAGTTGTTGTATCCATTGAAGACGCTGCAAATTGATACTTTCCAATTCCTTTTGGAGTTCAAGCAGAATACTTGAGTAAGCTTTTTTTCCAGCGGTTTGATCATCCAAACCACTATATGATTCAAATTCATCTTCATTTCTTAAAAAGCCATCTTACGCTCCTGCATTGCTTCTTCTACCATAAACATATAAGGGTCCGCTTCTTCCTCCTCAGTTTCCGAATCTCCTGTCATCGTCCACTGTAAGACTTTCTGTTTCTGACATTTCTCTCTCTTCGCTCTTTAGCGGGCAGTACTCGTTTTCGTGTCGAGGTAGATTGATTAACGTTTTCCCGCAAAATAATGTTTTCGAGCAAAAAAGTTCGTGGAAGTTCAGGATATAAATTTATCACAGCCCGGCTAATTTTAAAGTGTTCACTTTGTGTTTTCAAGCGTATTTATTTAGTGTTTTGTATTATCTCTCCGGGGTTGTGTGTGCAATTAGGTATTTACTTGCCAACCTTAGAAAAATGTGATGTAAATGATGTAAACATGACGCATCACAAGCTGACCGCGCGTAATCCATACAGTTGCAGACTGGGTAATGATCATTACGCAAGCATAAATACCAATGAATACACATATTTTTTTGAACTAAAAATATATTTACCAGCAATTATTGGGATACCTGTAGGGTTCTATTAGCTTTTTAGGACACCATGTGCAACTATGATGTTATATTTCTGACTATACGCTTCCCAATTTTATATTTATTGCAGAAACAGCCTGCGTTTGAGATTACCTGTATGTAAATTTGGCTTGAATCTTTTTTAGCGTGCACACCGTATATTTTACCCTGTTGGAATTAATCTCCAATTTGTGATGGCAGTACAAAATGTAAGAGTGTTTGATTTTGTATCAGTCGAGCATATTCATTCAATCAAATCTGATTTTACATGGCTGATGTGTTTGTAGACGACATTACTCTCCACGCTCCCTCCGGTGAAGCAAAGCTTACAAGTGACTTTTACCAAACAAATTATACCTAAATAACACATAACACAATTCTATTTATACAGGGTCAACCTTTCAGTGAAATTCACTGTTATCACCAGAGGCCCTGTAAATAATTTTATCAAAATTCATTGGAATAGCCACTTGGCGAATTTTCTTGATTGCGCATGAAACAGGAAATTCAAATCAATGAAAAAACGGGGCATGAAAGCTGTTGAAAACAAACTGTTTCCACAACTTTAAAGAATAAAATGTTTTTGTTTATTAATAATTGTTTTTGCAAAACAAAAATGAATTATACACGTAAATCCAATAATTTTAGGTACATACTAGAGGATTTAAGTTCTGCAAAGAATATTCCTATTCGTGATGGGCAGGAGTCGGCTTAACTATACTACGGCAGAGGGTAGATAACTAAACATTAGATGGTAATAAGATAAGTCTGGTTTCGTCCAGCTTTTAAATACAGTCAACGTGGATATGTGTCTGAGTTCTTCCGATAGGTTTTCAACAAGGAACGTAAAACTACGTACTCTTTCAAGACTTTATCTATTTATACAACCTGTTACATTTATACAACCAATACTGATTTGTTAATAAAACCACAATTTTTTACTATCGATCATATTGCGAATCTCATTTTGTGTAATTATGCTCCCTTTCCAAATGCGAAATTGTCGGTTGATATTGTTTGGAATGTGGCAATATAATTACATCATTGAGCCTAAATACCTACCACCAATAAAATATTTGTGAAACCTTTTCAGTCCGTGCTGAAATCCGAAACACTTACCATGTGTGTCATAATTGGAGAAGTTTTGAAATTGTGTCGTAAGAAAAAAATTGCGTGACCCTACTTGTGACGTATCATGCATATGTACAAATATCTAAGATGGCGGACAACTAAAGATTTCAAGTCAAAATATCACACCAAATAAGGCAGATATGTACTAGACTTCTATATATTGTTTTGGAGTCTCTTTAAAATACGACGATAAAAAATTTTGTTGCCATTTCCCGTTAATCTATTCATATCCGTACAAAAAATTTGCGCAATCTAGCGTCACTCGAACTTAATGTCCTTCGTTCAGTGCGGTGGAACAGGAACAACACGAGGAGATGACGCTTCGGATGTTATTTCACCAATACTGACTAGTAATTTGATTAATCTATCTATTGAACAATCTTGCTTTCTCAATAACTGGAAGAGTCGTAGCCTTAGTGATAGATCTAACTGCAATATTATCGTCCGATTTTCATCTTGCCAACCGTTAGTAAGATCATCGAATGTGCTATCCATTCTCAATTTTATGAATATTTACATCAGAATGACTTACTTTCTAATACACAATTTGTTTTCTGCATAATCGTTCAACAACTAGTGCCATGCAGTTACAGTTTACAGATGATTTGTTAATGAACATAGATCGTGGTAAAGTATGTGGGCTCATCTACTTGGATGTAAAGAAGGCGTTTGACACTGCGAATCACGCAATCTGGCTTCAAAAATTGAAATGGCTTGGTGTTGGCCCAAGATCGTTACAGTGGTTTCAATCGAATCATCGTACTCAACACTGCTGCATCCTGTTTTTCACAATCTGTAACAACCCATTAATTTTAAGCCGTGTAAAAAGCGCCCGTAAGACAGTTTATAACCCGTTTTTCATTTAATATTACAGTAATTAGCTCCTTGTTGTTGTTGTTATTATTATTATTATTATTATTATTATTATTATTATTATTATTATTATTATTATTATTATTATTATTATTATTATTATTATTATTATTATTATTATTATTATTATTATTATTATTATTATTATTATTATTATTATTATTACTATTATTATTATTATTATTATTATTATTATTATTATTATTATTATTATTATTATTATTATTATTATTATTATTATTATTATTATTATTATTATTATTATTATTATTATTATTATTATTATTATTATTATTATTATTATTATTATTATTATTATTATTATTATTATTATTATTATTATTATTATTATTATTATTATTATTATTATTATTATTATTATTATTATTATTATTATTATTATTATTATTATTATTATTGTTATTAGTATTATTATTATTAATAACATTATCCATGTTATTATTATTATTATTATATACATATCATTAATGAAATCATCGAGAATGCGGCTACTGAAACGTCGGATAGATATGCATTAAAAACGATCACAGATAAAGAGTTGGCCCACCGTAATTTTGTGGAGACGTGGTCAAAATACTCTTATTACTTGGTTGATGGAGACTTGTCATAAAAAGATTATCAAGTTATGGCAAAAAATTGTGACGGAGATGCCTACCAGCATTACATGCTTTGCTAGAAGAGCTTTAATATTAAGTCTTGGTAACAATTCGAATCTAAAACGATGGAATATTCGAGAATCGCCAAATTGTGATCTTTGCAATAGAATTCAGACTCAACTTCATGTTTTTTCATTTTGCTCAATAGCCTTGAAACAACATCGCTATACTTGCAATTGGCGTCATAATTCGATACTAGTAACTATTATTCATCATTTGAAGGTCCTGGTTGGACCCGATATTCAATTATACGCTGACTGTCCTGATTCGGGTTTGAATTGTACATCGGTTCTGTTTCGATCCTTAAGACCGGATGTTGTTTTGATTTATAGATCGGAAGTATACGTCATTGAACTAACAGTACCATATGAGACCAATTGCTTAATAGCGAAGCGCAGAAAAGAGGAGAGATACCGTAACCTTAAAGAAGAGTTGATGATTAACTGTGATTCTTTTGATGTCATTAGTTTAGAAGTGACCCCTCTAGGTTTTGTATCTAAGAACGTTGCAAAATTTCGTAGGTTATTGAAATATTTAAAAGTTAATGATAATCGTATTACAGCTAAATGCATGGAGGTAGCTCTTAGGGCTACGTTCTTTATTTACTGTAGAAGGAATAAGCAATGGAACGATCCAGCGTTATTAAATTTCTATTAACTGCTATCGTTTGGTGTGATAGAAAATGGACCTGAACATTACAGTGAACTGTTACTCTTAGTTTAGATAATTGAAGATCATTGTGACATGTAATTTATTTTTTGTCATAATAAATTGAGATTTTCAGAGTTTTAAAAAAATTATTATTATTATTATTATTTATTTAACTTCCCTGATTTAAAAAGAGGAATTAAACTACCCAAATCGCCATTACAATGGTCAACTGCTAACGACTTTTTTAAGCTAACTTTTTCAAATCACCCAATAACACCGGACGATCTTAATAACAACATCAATACCATGGTAACAGTCATCTACAATTACTTTGGTGAGAATTTTGGATATGTTGACAATAATAACAGTGTAGAATTTGACAAAAAATACCAAACATTTTCATCAAAGGATTTGAAAAAAGCTTTAAAGACATTAAAACTGGAAAACGGAGATGTATTAGAGATCAAATTTGTCGCGAAGAAACTGCGCAATCTCCTTGATAAGTCCAATAATACTGATCAACGTAACACTAATAACCACGATTCTGCGGAAATTGATCATGATCGCCAAATTAGTAAAAACTTTTGGGGTTACGTTAAAAACATTTTCCAAAAGAATACTAGCTCACACACAATAAAACATTTGAATACCTCTTAAACAATAATTACAAAGAACAAAACATCCAGAAAGGTTTCACTCCGAAACTTTCAGGAACACTAGAGCATACTGCTCAGATGGCACATATGATTAACACAGCACGCACCAAGCAACGATCTATTGTTATTACATTACTCGATCTTAAAAATGCATTTGGCAAAGTCCATCATAATCTTATACACGAAGTCCTTGAATATCATGACGTTCCTAATCACATAAAGAACCTTATCGGCAGTCTTTACACTAATTTCCAAACTTCCATCTTAACTGAACAGTTTAACACCCCCTTTATAACAGTCGGTCGTGACGTTCTTCAAGGCGATTGTCTTAGTCCTCTATTATTCAACATGGTATTCAATACTTTCATACAACATATAAAATCTGAAAAATACCGTCAGCTCGGATTTTGGAAATTAAGCGAAATTGGCATTCCATGCAATCCTATCCATTGGTTCCAGTTTGCAGACGACGCTGCTGTCATCAGTAGCCAAGAGAAAGAAAATCAAATGCTCCTTAATCGTTTTACAATCTGGTGTCAATGGGCTAATATGATTATACGCGTTGACAAATGTTCAACATTTGGCATTAAAAAACAATTAACGAAATCGATCCAGTTCTTGCCCAAGCTTTTCGTGAATAACCATCTTGTACCCAGAATCGAAATGGGCAAATCCTTCCGTTACTTAGGTCGCTATTTCGATTACAATATGTCTGACGAGGAACACAAGTCAGAATTAGTTAAAGTGTTTAATGACATCATGAACAAAATTGATGAGCTACCCTTGCACCCGAAAAACAAAATTCTTTTATACAGTCGTTATTTGCTGTCAAAAATATCCTGGAATTTTACTGTTTCTGATATATGTAAGACATGAATCTGCGAAACGTTAGACGTTATTGCGTCCAAATATTTTCGAAAATGGCTAGAACTTCCTATCTCTGCAACTCTTAGCAACGTGTTACTCCCACAAAATAAATTTGGTCTGAATATTATTCTCCCTTCGACAAAATTTATCCAATGTCAAACTGTCTCTGGGGTAGCTCTAAGATCTTCACCGAAAGTAGATATAAACAATTTATGGGCGGTCACGAGCACCAACAAGAACATACAGTATGACATTTACAACGACACAAAAGATGTTCTTAAGGCGGTTAGAAAAAAGAATGAAGAGAGACTCCAAAACCAACTCATTTGGCAAGGTTCTTTCTTTTCCAGTATCCTTAATAATTCCACATTCACATTCAATTCCTTATGGTCATCCGTTCAAAGCAAACTTCCGAAAAACACCTTTAACTTCACTATCCGGTATATCAATAACACACTTCCGACAAGAAAAAACCTATCAAAATGGGGACTATCATCGACATCTGATTGCTCTTTTTGCTCTTCACCCGAAACGTTGCTTCATATCGTTGCTGGATGTGAGACATACTTAAATGAAGGCCGCTTCACATGGCGACACGATTCTGTTTTAAATTTCCTCGCATCCACTCTTACTGCTGTGCAAAATTCCAGACTTTACGTTGACATACCTGGCTTTGTGAACCCATCTGTTCTCACCGGTGACAATTCACGACCTGACCTACTTCTAGCGATTGAGAACGAATGCCTATACATTCTCGAACTCACTGTCGGTTTTGAATCCAATCTACAAGTCAACGCCAATCGCAAACGCCAAAAGTACCTTGATTTAATTGAAGAGCAGAAAACAAATTATGGTAAAGTCAAGTTTATTAACTTGTCCTTGAGTACACTTGGAGTTTTCAGTCGATCAGCGGAAAATTTTGACGAAATGCTGAGAAGTCTAAAACTTGATGATCAGTATAGTAAATATATAAAAAAGAAAATAGTGAATATGTGTATACGAACATCGTATTATATATTTTGTAGACGAAACAAGGAGTGGGATAACCCAAAACTAATGACAATATAATCATTTTAAAATAATAGTTGAAATTATATATTGTAATGTGTCGTCAATTCATGTAGACATTGATAAGCTACCTGTAAAGCGAGGTTTATCATTGTAGTTGTATATCATCTAATAATCAATAAATAAAGTTTCCATTATTATTATTATTATTATTATTATTATTATTATTATTATTATTATTATTATTATTATTATTATTATTATTATTATTATTATTATTATTATTATTATCATTATCATTATCATTATCATTATCATTATCATTATCATTATCATTATCATTATCATTATCATTATCATTATCATTATCATTATCATTATCACTATCACTATCACTATCATTATCATTATTATTATTATTATGAAGAAAACGCATTCATCAAGTGTGCAGTTTCTCCCACACCTAACACTTGGTGGTAGGCGTGTTCCTCCAGTTAGGATAGGGGAAAGTTTTACCTACTTGGGAAAGGTATTCAGCTTTGATATCGACAACCACCAAGCACCAAGCAAAAGAGGAGATTTTAAAAGTCATGGAGGGCATCATAGAGAAAACAGATTCACTACCATTACATCCAAGAAACAAGATTTCCATTGCTACAGTATATATGTACAGTAAGATACGATGGTCGTTCTCATGTTATCATCTGGATTTGGCCTGGCTGAAGGGAAGCTGTGACAGCCTAATCCTAAGATATGTCAGAAAATGGCTCAACGTTCATCCTGGAGCCAATGTAAGCCATCTAAGCCTTCCGCTTAAAAGGTTAGGTCTAAATCTTTTATTGCCGTCACAATTGTATAAACAATGTAAACTCACCGTTCGGCGTATATTGAGTGTATCAAAGGATAACAATATTAGATCATTGTACGTGGAAACTCATAATAGTAACATTAACTCTGATGAAATTATAGAAGAATCTCGATCAGAGGGATCGTTAACGCGCGAGTCTTGTATGAATATTTTGAGGGAAAAGCTGGAAATTGAAAATTGGGACAAATTTATGGATTTGAAAAAGCAGAATATTTTAGTGAAATTTATCACCGAAAACTGCCGTCCGTCGTGTATTAGAATGTGGAATAAAGTGGCAAAATCTCTTCCAAAAAACCTATTCTGTTTTGTAAGGCGAGCGCTGATATTGGCACTACCTACAAACAAAAACCTGAAAACGTGGAATTTGATCCCTAAGGAGTTTTGTCCATTATGTGCGGGAAACATCCATACTCAGCACCATATTTTGAACAACTGCAGAGCAGCAGCTGATCAGAACCGCTACTTGTGGAGACATAACTCGGTTCTAAACTGCATTGTATACTACCTTTCGTCGATAATAACTAGCACAAGACGACTTTATGCTGACTTACCTGGTTACGAAAGTACAGAGGGTTTATTTACAAGCAATAAATGACCTGATTTAGCATTTGCAACAGTTTCAAAAATGTATATCATTGAACTAACGGTCTGTTTTGAAACTAACCTCATCTCGTCACGCGAATATAAGGTGAATCGGTATGCGCAATTAAAGGAAAGCTGTATTGAGAAAAATAGAGAAGTTGAATTGATTTTTATTGAAATATCATCGCTTGGGTTCTACACAGAGCATATCAGTGTTTTCAAAAGATTTTTGAAAGACCTTAACCTGGATTCGTCTAGAATATTGGACAAATGTATAGAAACATGCATACGATGCTCATACTATATTTATAACAGAAGACTTAAAGAATGGACATCGCCTGGACTTTTGCTCTTTGTGTAATGTAAATAGCTAGCCTATAAATTCACCTGTCCGTTATCAGTGAATACAGGTGAAATGTAACTATTGGATCGAAAATTGTTATTAAAATTATTTGTTTCCATTATTATTATTATTATTATTATCATTATTATTATTATTATTATTATTATTATTATTATTATTATTATTATTATTATTATTATTATTATTATTATTATTATTATTATTATTATTATTATTATTATTATTATTATTATTATTATTATTATTATTATTATTATTATTATTATTATTATTATTATTATTATTATTATTATTATTATTATTATTATTATTATTATCATTATCATTATTATTATTATTATTATTATTATTATTATTATTATTATTATTATTATTATTATTATTATTATTATTATTATTATTATTATTATTATTATTATTATTATTATTATTATTATTATTATTATTATTATTATTATTATTTCCTCTTTAAGCAATAGCTGCCAAAATTTGTCAGCTATTATTTACAGACACCTCATATCACTAGTTCAGATAGTATTTTTCTCATAAATGTCTCGCTTTCCCATAACACAGTCTTGCATTTCTCTACATATCCATTGCAATTCTTTTTCGTTTTTAAACAATTCTTTCACATTATTCTTCAGTCTTTTCATCCTTCCTCCCAGACAACCAATAACCACTGGTATGATTTTCATTTATAAATATGTCAATAAGTTCTCTCGGTGTCTTAGATAAAGAATGCTCTACGTTGTTTAGAATGCTAGATACGTTGGGTTTAGATAAAAAGGATCAACTATATTGTACGAGAAAAATGATGTCCATTGCCATGAGATCGACCCATTATATTTTCGGCTGTAGAAATAAAGAATGGACGAATCCAAAATTTCTAAGTGTTTGATAATTGATAGATATAAAGTTATTGTAAATTCTTTTTCATATAGAGTATATATCGTTTTGTGTAATTCATGTAGCCAATAGTAAATTACCTATTTGTAGTGAGATTTACGATTGTATATATCAATATAAATATTCACTTAAGGTGGCTCCATATGGTTTTAGTTAAAAAGTGCATTGTAGCCGTTAAGACCGTCTCATTTCCACACCTTTCATTATAAAACTATGAAATTCAGTACAAGTGTTATTGAAGTCTTGCTGAAGATTTTAAAGTGGTGATTTTTTGCTAGAAGATTGTTGCCATGGCAACAAATGGATAAGAACATGGCTTGTGTTTCGTCTTCTTTCCGCAATTTTCGAGATTTCCTTCGGTGAATTATTTTTTAATTGAACATGTTGAATGCATAGATATAGGAGACCTAGATTGCTGACTGTAGCAGAATTCATAACGCACGCGCGTGGCAACTATGAGCATTCAAAATGGCAGCTCAACCGGGCAAAAATCATAGAGTGGCATAGGGAAAAACCATGTTTTTTGCATTTTGCGTCGTCCTACAGCTTCCGATCCCGTCATAACACATTATTTTGGAGAGAGCTAACCGATGCGAAGGTTTTGAGTGTATATTTGTGCAATTTAAGTTCATTAAAGTCGAAATAATCGATCGCGAAACGTTTTCTGAAGATCATAGCATTTGGTCGGTTGAGCTGTTCGAAATGTTCGAGACAATTTGTTGCAGAAAATAAAGGTTTAGGTTCTTTGGGTACTTTTTCTCTCAAGGATCTCGTTTGGAACATAAAACAGGGAATAATATTGTGAAGTTTCAACCTATTTTGCTTGATTTATCTGGTCTACTAGTCTGCTGGTTTGAAAACTCTGATGCTTTGTTTACTATGACCTTGCTGCTGCAGATGTGTCACGGAATCTCAAGTCCATATGGCCTAGACTGTGAAAAGTGATGAAACAATCAGGTTTTTAGTGAGAGCTAATGCCAGAAAAAGTTTTCAATGCATTAATTTGAAGTAACTAACTAATTTGTGAATAGTATAGCTATGCATTAAATTGTTAAAGTATCTTAGTTCTCTCCCCAAGACACCTGATTGATTTTTTACAGTCCAGGCCATATAGATTAGTCAGTTATTGCCAAAAAGAATAAAGCTATTCAGCTTTGGCCTCTGGGATGGATTTCCTTTGCCAAAACAAAGTTGGAGTAAAACCTCTGACAAGACAATATCAATGTGTTCATGGTCTTAGCAAGGTGGAAAGGATAATCAAAAATAGATGGGATGGCATCTTTTTCAAATTGGTCTATTACTTGCTCTCCTGTAATATTAATGAAGTTGTTAGGTATAAAGTGTTTCTCATGCATGCCAGACTGAATATTTAGTTGACATCCAGTCTGCCCATTTCATTGCTGTTATCCAATTTGTTACATGCTGGGATTGGTTATGAGAAGTTAAAATAGTGCAAACTTAAGGGAGATGTAATATTGGTTCACTAATGTGAACAAAAGTCTTTGACAGAATTGTTGCATCATGTTCAAAACAAGATCTTATTTGGTCTAACATTCTTTGCATAATTAAAACTGTAAATAGTTTTATATTATGCTATTATATGTAGCCAACAAACTCAAAACTACATTTTGTTGTCATTACAGTATTTACAAAACAAGTTGTTTTTATGCTATTGAAAGCTTTATTATTTTGTTGTCTTAAAGTATACTTTTTATATGATTTATTGTCTTAAACTATTCTTTTTATATGAAGGATATATGGTGTACAAATGTACAATATTATATAAACTTAATACTTATGGAAGGACCTTGCAGTTATACCATGGATAGTAGGAAAAACAATAGATGTTTTATTGTTCATGGGTATATGCTGGACAATATTCAGGCATGCTTATACATGGGTAGTTAAAAAACAATAGATATTTTATTATCCATAATATATACTGGAAAATATTCAGATATTTTTGGAATGCAATGCCACAGCAGAAATTTCAGATGAAAATACTGTAGTTTGGTCGAAAAAAAACGATGAAAGAACAAAATAAACAGTACTAGATCTTAGAATAACTAGATATATATCTCTTTACGTTGGAAAATCTCGTAAAAGACCGAAAAAATTCACAGGAAATGAAACCAGGCCGACACGTTCGCACGCTTTTGATCTTTACCCACCTTTGCCCAGTTGTAAAAATGTAAAATAAAAATTGCAAAATGTACTAATTATAACAAATATACATTCAAAACCTTCGCAACGGTTAGCTCTTTCCAAAATAATGTGTTGGAACGGGATCGGAAGCCGTAGCACGACGTAAAATGCAAAAAACATGGTTTTTCCCTATACCGCTCTATGATTTTTACCCGGTTGAGCCGCCATTTCGAATTTTAAAAAATTGCCACGCCTGCTGGGCCGAGTCAGCAATCTAGGTCTCCTATATCTATGGTTGTATGGTACTGACGTAAGGGTTTCACTTACGCACTTTAAAAAAATTCTATCAATAGGTTTTTATATCATCCTACAAAATGTCAGAATTCAATATTAAAAAAAATCCCTTTGATAGAATTTTTCCAAAAAATGACATTTCAAGCACTTGAGCGATGGTAATTGATGAGCAAAATTTTAAAAAAATTCACCGACACACATTACACTTTAATTTCATTATATTTTTTTGCTTTGACGTCATAAAATTTTTAAACCAGTTTTTCACGCGTGGAGTCCGGCACATTTCGTGGACAACAACCAGATGACAGCGAGAAATGCGTGTTTTTGGTAATAGCCGTAGTATTTTTTCGTTTGAAATTTTTGGTTTAACCTTATTTAAGAAGAGATAAAAAGACATTCATATTGCCAAAAAGTAAAAACAAGACATAATAAGGCTTCAAATCAAACCACCGGCTGCTTCTTAAATTCATTCCTGTCATTAAAAACCGATGTACGAAAATATTTTCAAAACTCATGACTGTATGCACGATAGTTATAAGACTATGTTATTAAAACACAACAGACTTCCGACCTTAATTAAACAAGAAAACTTACATAAGCTTCGGTAACATTTCAGAAGAGCCATGAAGTCGATAAAGACAATACAAAATGGTTCAGTCGGAGTCCATACACTTTCGTAAAATTTCGAACAACAAAAATTACATTACCGGACATAAAAAAGCGCCAAAATATTGTTTTAAAACAGATTTAAAGCACCCAATACTTGAACTTGGAAACACAAACGATTGTAAGGAAGAACTGTCGTCTTTTTTGTGTGTAGAAACACAAACATATCGGCAAAAACAATGTTTTCAACTTTGAATGTGAAAAATTTATAATAGCTGGCCACGAACATTCCACGCGTGATTCGTGCGGACAGCGTCTGATCTCTATAAATCCGGTTACAACTGAACAAAACCATATGGAGCCACCTTAAATAAAGTTTTCATTATTATTATTATCTACAATTACACATTAAGTAGCAATTCAATATTACTAAATTATAATGCGAATTACAATGAAAATAGTTTTACGATCTATACACTACTCTATTTACAAAAATACTCTATTTACAATAATACAATGTAAAAACTTCTAGTTAAACTTTATCATATAGATCAATTCCATAGACAATTGGACTATTTTTAAAACGTTGTGTTCGACAATTAAAATTATAAAACTTTTGTCCACTTAATCGTGTTTCTCTATTTCTAATTTCACTTTCATTCTCCCTCATGTTATTCGTCCGAAAGAAAAGCATTTTCCTACTAATTTGTCACTCCTGTAATCTTTACTGCAGATAAAGACACAATTTCTTTATGATAGGCTAGGCTTGTCTTGGCAAACAAGTACCCACACCTGACAATGTTTTTTTCCAGCAATAATTCTTCTTTTACATGAAGTGCATTCTTCTATAATTATAATTTTAGGCTTTTAGAAACCATCTTATCAACATATATGATATGATATGATATGATATCATATCATATCATATCATATCATATCATATCATATCATATCATATCATATCATATCATATCATATCATATCATATCATATCATATCATATCATATCATATCATATCATATCATATCATATCATATCATATCATATCATATCATATCATATCATATCATATCATATCATATCATATCATATCATATCATATCATATCATATCATATCATATCATATCATATCATATCATATCATATCATATCATATCATATCATATCATATCATATCATATCATATCATATCATATCATATCATATCATATCATATCATATCATATATAATGTCCAATTTCAAATATAATTACTGAAAAATCTCTACGGTTTGAGTATGATTTCGTTCATTGGCAACAAGTTCTGAAGAAGCGTTTACGTGAAGACGTGGTGCCGAGTTAGCAGACAGTTTTTGGTTATCTGGATGAAATCATGAGCGACAACGAAGGGCAAAGTGGGTCAGTCGAAGCGACGCAAACAACATCACAAAGTGTTGGTGAGTCAAACGCAAAAGCGGGCGAACAGCTCAAGAAACGGCGCGCACAACTACGAGGTAAGGTCACTAGATCAATTAATAGAATAAAGAAGTTTATCGAGCAAGGCGCAGAGATGCGCAAACGAATTGAAAAGGAAATTTTACAAGTTCGTAAAGACTTTGACTTAGCGCGTGAGTGTCATGCAGAGATGTACGAATATGTTGACGAGAGTCAAATCTCTACTATGGACGATTGGGAGGACGTTTTAACTAATGATTTCTATGACGTTGAAGAGACGGTAGAAAACTTCCTTCAGTCAATCTCTGAACCAAAACCCGCTAACACAATGTCTTTAACGAGCGAACAGACATCTGAACAATCCATGACGAACAATAATGCTAGTTCTGTGGACGCGGGTGGTAGTGGTGAGGAAATAAATAATACAGCCCCAGGGGAAAATACGGTCGAAGTTAGTCAGTCTCAGTCAGAGCCAAATCTTGAAGCAAACGAAACGGTGCCTAAAACGAGTTTAGACATTCTAGAGCCCAAAAATGCAATAAATACAAACTCCGAAATCGCCAGCGACATTTCGAAATCTAAAGCCAATTACAACCTGTCATCACCCCGATCATTCGACAGTTGGATAGATAATTTAAGCGAGTTCACGGAAACGATTGTACCAGCGAATGATTCAGAAATGTCTATCGCCGAAGCGTTGTACAAATTAGAGGCCAGTAAGGACATTCCGACTATTAAATTAATGAAATACGATGGGAGTCCATTGACCTACGTTGAATTTATCGACCGATTTAAGCTACTTATTCACGACAAGCCCCATCTCTCGGATGATGTGAGGATGGCGCAACTTAAAATGCATTTAGTCGGACGTGCCGAGCGAGTCATAAGCGGTTTGGGCTCTCAGGGAGCAATGTACGCAACGGCGTTAAAAACAATCAAGGAACATTTTGGTCAGCCAAGCGTAATAGCTAGAGCCTATATAACCAAGCTGCGGTCGACAATCAAAAAATACAAACCAACGATAGACAGTCTTTACAAGAGCTATCTTTCGATGTAATTAATTGCGTTGCGGTGTTAAAGCAAATTAATCATCTGGCAGATGTCAATGCGACAGAAAACCTGCGCAAAATTATTACTAGGTTGCCTGACCACTTGATTGACAAGTGGAAAGGCGTGGCTTCCGATCTACGAGAAAAGGGCGAAACTCCATCACTCCACAATATCGGACAGTTTATACGAAAGCGTGTTAAGGCAGAATTCGATCCAGACTTCGGCGACATACAGAAGTCTGACAAACGCCGGCCATTGCGAGGTATCCACTCGGGTCAGAGGGATTTCAAGAAGCCCCTGAAATGTTACGCGTGCTCCGAAGAACATCGTGTCGTAGAATGCCCGACATTTTCCGGTTGTACGATCGAGCAGAAAGTTCAACACGTCAGGGACCAAAGATTATGTTTCTCTTGCCTTAACCGAGGTCACGTGACAAAGGATTGCAAGTCGAAGGTGAAATGTGACGTCAACGGCTGCTCTCGTTTCCATCACCCACTACTCCACCAAGACCCACCTCCACCACATACTCCTCGCCTCAGTTCTGCAACGTCAGCGCTCGACAAAGAGAGTATTATGCCAGTAGTTAGAGTACGATTCAAGTCGAAGAACGGTAACATTCGAGAAGGAAATGTCCTTATTGACAGCGGCGCGGGTACCACGGTCATTCGAAAGAATTTCGCTAAGGCTCTCGGGTTACAAGGACGAAAGGAACGTATCGACATAGCGGTTGTTGGTGGTGAAAGAATTACGCAAGACGATAGCAGACGAGTCAAGTTTCGGATTTCCCCACTTCACGGTGATGTGACCTACCCTGTCGAAGCTCATGAGTTTGATCAAACTATCATTAACGTTCCCGCCCTAAATCGAGATTGGTTGAAGTCGTTTGATCACCTAAGTGACATCGAGTTTCCTCATAGTTCCGGCCCCGTAGACCTAATCCTCGGTGTACAGTACAGCCACCTCCACGCAGAGAGCGAGGTCCGTCAAGGTTTACCGTTCCAGCCCGTCGCGAAACGTACGAAATTAGGATGGCACGTGATCGGCCCAGACAATGCCCACAGCTCGACATCGGCTTATTTGAACTTTGTCAAGAAAATTGATTTAGAGAAATTCTACGACTTCGAGACACTCGGAGTTAGAGCGCCTGATTGCAACTGCCCAGAAGAGATCATGACTAGAGAGGGAAGAAAGGCGATAGAGTTGTTTGAGTCGTCCTGTAGAAAGCTTGATGGAAGATACGAAATTGGTCTCCCGTGGAAGAAAGATCCCGCCAAACACCCCGACAACTTCTCCCTAGCAAAACAACGCCTGGAATTTTTGGAGAGAAGCTTGTTAAGAAATCCTGACAAGGCGACAAGATACAGCAACGCCATACGTGAGTACGAAACCAACGGTTGGGCTCGTAAATTATCAGAAGCAGAAATAAAGAATACCGAAGGTCCTGTATATTATCTACCGCACCATGGTGTATATCGGCCAGACAAAAAGAGTACACCACTACGAATCGTATTCGATCCCGCCTGTCCTTATAAAGGAATTTCGTTAAATTCCTTTCTCCACAAAGGCCCGTGCCTAATCGGAAATTTACTTGGCGTTCCCTTGCGTTTTCGAGAAGAAGCAGTCGCATTTGCCGGAGATATATCCAAAATGTTCCTGCAAATCCGTTTGCCCGAAAGTGATTGTCAAGTCCACAGATTCCTGTGGAGAGAGATGGAAACGACAAGGGAGCCCACGACCTATGCCCTTCTTCGCGTCACGTTTGACGACAAGCCTTCACCAGACATGGCGAGCTTTGTCATGATAAAGATGGCAAAGGAACACGAGAATTCCGCTCCCGAGGCTTCGAAGATCATAGAACGCGATCGATACGTGGACGATCTAATCCACTCTTGTCCCTCGGTGAATGATGGCCTACAGAGAATCGAAGACATAGAGAAAATACTGAAAACGGGTGGTTTCCGGATAAAGGAGTGGCACTGCTCATCAAAGAAGTTAAGGGAGTGCTTAACTAAAGAAGGAAGACCATCCAGCCAACAACCCCCTGAGTCACCCTTGGTTAAAAATATTTCAAAACCCATAGAAGATCCTTCTGACACGAACCAAGTACATCTGGATGGAGAGCAGGGAGTGAAAGCTCTGGGAGTATCGTGGAACCCTAGCACGGACACTATCAATTTCCAGGCAAAATTAAGTGAAAAGGAGATTCACACCAAGCGGAGCATCTTGTCCAACATCTCCAGATTGTTTGATCCGCTAGGCCTTGCATCAGTCGTCACCATTAAGGCAAGAATCGCGCTTCAAGGGATCTGGAAAATGAAGAAGTTCGGATGGGACGATCCTCTTCCCAAAGAAATGCAATCGAACTGGAGAAAGCTATTCGCAGAAATTGCAAACCTGAACACGGTTCAGTTCCTTCGATGTCTTCAACCGCCATGCGTCCACGGAAGCCCAGAACTCCATGTTTTCGCCGACGCCAGTATTTTTGCGTTTGGTGCAGCAGCATACCTGGTTTGGCCTACATCCACTGGAAGAGAAGTGCGCCTTGTATCGGCCAAGGCCAGAGTAGCACCCCTTTGCCAGACGACGATACCTCGTCTTGAGCTTATGGCAGCCCTCATAGCGACAAGACTGGCGAAGACCATCTGCAACGAGTTCAAGATTAAGCCAGCCCGCGTAGTATTGTGCTCAGACTCGATGATCGTGTTAGCATGGCTCCGCTCAGAATCCACGGCGTTCAAATCCTTTGTCGGTGTACGAGTCGCATAAATTCAGTCAACGTTTGAATCCGCCACCTGGCGCCGCGTTCCATCAGACCTCAACCCGGCCGACGATCTCAGTCGCGGCATTACAGTCTCCGAAATGAATGGAAGGTGGATGAACGGTCCCGTGTTCCTGACGAAAGAACCCGAGGAATGGCCAATCGAGACAAGCGAGACACCGTCTGATGTTCCCGAAGTAAAGCTAAGAAAACCCTTGTTTGCTCTTCAATCAAAGCCCACCGCCTTTATCGACCCCTCAAGATATTCGAATTGGCCGAGACTTTGTCGAGTGACAGCCTACTGTTTTCGTTTCATCAGAAACACTAAATCTCACAGTGTATCCGCCGGTCCCCTTCTTCCAGAAGAAACAGAGTCCGCCGAGCGTTATTGGGTCAAGGAGGTACAACGTGAGTTGGGAAACTGGGAAGAACAGTGCAAAGAGTTAACACCCTTTAAGAAAGACGGAGTTGTTTGTGTAGGAGGGAGACTAGCTCGATCACCCTTGACTTACGACGAATCCCACCCTGTGTTGTTGCCAGCAGATCACGTGATATCGAATCTAATTTTTCGAGATTGTCATAACCGTGCTCTCCATGCAGGTCGAGAACGCACACTATGTGAAACACGCAGAAAGTTCTGGATTCTGCGGGGTAGAAATCTGGTCAAGAAGATGTTGAGAGATTGCGTGACATGTCGGAAGCTCCGCCAGTACCCATACTCCACCCTGATGGCCAACTTACCACCAGAGAGATTGCAGTTGTTTTCTCCACCATTTTCTGTCACCGGAGTAGACCTTTTCGGCCCATTTTGGCTCAAATACGGAAGAAACAAGAAAATAAAGAGCTGGGGAGCCGTGTTTACCTGTGCTACGGTCCGTGCCATTCATCTGGAAATCGTTCAAGACTTGTCGGCAGAAGCATTTTTACACGCTCTTCGCCGTTTTGCAGCCCATCACGGATGGCCCACGACGATGATATCAGATAACGGAACTTCGTTTGTCGGTGCTGAGAGCGAGCTAAAGCGGATTTTTAAGGAAGAGAAACAACAGATTGAAGATTTCGTCATCAGTCGCAAGATAAAGTGGAAATTCGACACGCCTCAGAGTCCGCATCAGGGAGGGTTCTTCGAAAGTATGGTCAAGCTGACAAAGAAAGCATTGCGTGTGATTGTTGGTCAACAAACGCTGTCATGGAACGAGATGTCGACAGTGTTTGCCGAAGTCGAATCCCTCGTTAACAGCCGCCCTCTTGGTCAACCTTCTAACGATGCAAATGATTTACAACCTCTTACCCCGAACCACCTAGTCCTTGGTCGTGCAACTGCTGATATCCCACCTCATCCCTTCCAAGAAGCAAAGACCTATCGAAAGCGATTCGAGTATGTTCAGTCACTGGTGCAATTGTTTTGGAGCCGTTTCCAGAGAGAGTATCTACAAACTCTGATGCAACGAACCAAATGGAAACGGAAAGAACGACCGTTGAAGATCGGCGACGTCGTGCTAATGGTTGATGAAAACGTCAATCGAGGAAAATGGAATCTCGCACGAGTTATCGAAGTGTTTCCGGGTAACGACGGCGTGATACGAAATGTGAAGCTAAAAGCGAAGACCGGAGAATATAAGCGATCAGTCCAGAAGTGTTGTCCGATTCTAGAAGAAGAAGTTCCAGCCTAGTGGCGGCCCGGAGGGTTCTTTCGGACGTAGTAGCTAAGACAATGATTATTTTATTCTGTTAATTTATACGAGTAATTTATGCATGTTGATTTACATATTTAATCTGATTACATGCTGATTCATTGATGATTCGCATGCCGTAATTTGATATAGGATAAGAATAGCTTTGCGCAAAGTGTGCGACAATAACAAAATGCGCTCAGACGTTTAGATCTGAGACTCGAAGAGAGATAGTTTCAGGCTGTAGAGATCCACTCTTCAGGTATCGTAAATCATTGATTAATGCCAGTTTCTGAATCATTTACACCATGTAATCCAATGAAATATAAATGTAGTTTAATTGTATTTAATCACTTTCAGAATGATATGATATGATATGATATGATATGATATGATATGATATGATATGATATGATATGATATGATATGATATGATATGATATGATATGATATGATATGATATGATATGATATGATATGATATGATATGATATGATATGATATGATATGATATGATATGATATGATATGATATGATATGATATGATATGATATGATATGATATGATATGATATGATATGATATGATATGATATGATATGATATGATATGATATGATATGATATGATATGATATGATATGATATGATATGATATGATATGATATGATATGATATGATATGATATGATATGATATGATATGATATGATATGATATGATATGATATGATATGATATGATATGATATGATATGATATGATATGATATGATATGATATGATATGATATGATATGATATGATATGATATGATATGATATGATATGATATGATATGATATGATATGATATGATATGATATGATATGATATGATATGATATGATATGATATGATATGATATGATATGATATGATATGATATGATATGATATGATATGATATGATATGATATGATATGATATGATATATAATGTCCAATTTCAAATATAATTACTGAAAAATCTCTACGGTTTGAGTATGATTTCGTTCATTGGCAACACTAAGCAAAAGAAAAACATTCATGAAAATTGTTACTTATTAAAATTATTACTTTTTAAACCAATCATGAAAATGACTGCTTATTGCCATCGCCTATAAATTGCTCATCGGCCTTCTCTGAGTCCTCGGTCTGAGACAACTTTAAACGCCCCTCGGCACATCCGAACAACCTTCCTTTTCTTTTTCAATTTTTTTTAACGTAACATTATTATTCATTCATCGCTATACAAACGACATTCTTATTGCAATTATGTTGCCGTTCCAGTCCGGTGCACCTATTATCGACTTAGTGTTTCTGCCGTGTGTACAACACTGACTGCCCTTCTAATACCTATACTCCATAATGTTAGTTCTATAGCGCTGCCAAAGAAGTGGCCAGAACACTGCGGAGGGCCACGCAGGGTACAATCAATGTTCCTACAGCTTTCTGGAATTCATATGGGCAAGCACTCTCGTAACAATATTTACTGGTGGTACCAACAGACAGTTTTCTCCTGTCCACTGCTGAAAAAAACGCGTCTATTCCCGCACAACCTGGATTCCAGAATTGTGAGAAAAAGCGTCGAGTTTTTGCATCATAATATGACGCAAAACAATCCAAAGTGTGCGGACCCCATAAACTATCGATTTCCTGAAACAATTCTTGGTTTATCTGCCAGTCATTACAGTCGCGAAGCTTACATATGAAATCCGCTTGTGGCTATTTTGTGTTCTTGGAATCCACTCGATATAGAGGTCGATGTTATGCGCCAGACAGTACGAGAAAATTTTGTATGCTATTATTTGCAAAGCCAACTTCCTACTACCCACGTCTACAATTTTTGCTGTGGCCTGGTCATCTGTGAACCACTTGATGCGAGAGTTAAATAATTTCTCCCCAAAGGCTTCTAAACTGTACAATATAGTAATCAGCTCCCGATGTGTTGAATTACAGCTAGTCTCTTCGACTGTAAACAATTTGTGACAAACCATTTCGTTTTCGCCTGTGACTAACGCCCCGCAAGCGTAACTGCTAGCATCCGAGTAAACGATCTTGGTGTGTGCCATTTCTTGAAAACAGTACTTATACTGTTCGAATTTTTTATATTCTCCAACCAAAATTGTATTTCTGAAACACAATAACTATCCAATACATCAGTGTATTGTATCCCAATCTACTGCTGCCGCTACTGTTATTTGACAGTGTCTGGTCATAATGCTAGCAAGCCGACCCAAAACAGGGGCTATGGAGATAATAGACCCAACAATACGCTGTAATTCACCAGCAGACTTGTTAGGAGACTCAATTGCATCGTTAAGTAATCTTAGAGTTTTGGTGATACGTTTATCCCTGACTGAAATAGTTCCTGCTTTCGCATCCCATTTAAAGCCAAGCCACTCAATAACTTGTATTGGCTCCCACATACTTTTTTCTTCTGCGACAATAAATCCTGCAGCATGCAAATCCACCTTTTGTCCTTGAACAACTACGCGGTCTTAAAGCAAATAAAGCTATTGACCTTGATAAGATCAGTGCTCGGCTTTTAAAAGACGCTTCGGATGTTATTTCACCAATACTGACTAGTAATTTGATTAATCTATCTATTGAACAATCTTGCTTTCTCAATAACTGGAAAAGTCGTAGCCTTAGTGATAGATCTAACAACAATATTATCGTCCGATTTTCATCTTGCCAACCGTTAGTAAGATCATCGAATGTGCTATCCATTCTCAATTTTATGAATATTTACATCAGAATGAGTTACTTTTATACCTATATTTTCTACACTGCAACGTGCAAGACTTAAACTGGCGACCATACAGGGACTAAACAGGGTGAGTAAAAAAAAACTGATGCTCTTTCAAATTCAAATTAGCTGCGAATTTCATTACGGTGTATTCCCATGGGTATACAGAGAACAGATTGTGATTTAGTACACAGTACGTAAACCAATTCAACCAGTGGCGGATCCAGGGTAAGTCAAAATAAATTATAGCTGCTCAATTTTAAATTCAAAATAACTTTATAACAATGTCATAGGTTATGAATTTCAAAAGAGTAAAATCTAACCAATGAAGTCGCTTTGAAGGTATTTTAAAATATAAATATATCCTAGAATGAGCTGTGGTAATTTATTTTGACTTACGCTAGATCCGCCACTGAATTCAACTAGTGATGCCAGCTCGCTAGTATCAGTTTTTTTAAGCCTGGTCCTCACTAGCGACATAAGCATAAGCAAAATAACAAAGGATAAATTTTCCTTTGAGGTTTGCGAAGACAAAGCAAAACGAATTTTCTTTTGAATTTGCTTTTGTTCTGCCACAGCTTATGCTCGTAGTCTTATGCTTGTGCTTATGCTTATGTCGATGCTTTTGTCGTACACTTCAGTGGATTTCTTTGTTTTGTCTTTTGTTTTATCTTGTGCTTATGCTTACTATGTCATTAGTGAGGACGAGGCTTTACTAATCCTGTACTGTGTACTTAGTCACGATCTGTTCCCTGTATACCTATGGGAATACTGTTCCGTAATGAAATTCGCGGCTAATTTGAATTTGAAAGGGCATCAGTTTTTTTTACTCATCCTGTAGACTTAAAGTTTGACCACAAAGGAGATATATATCTCCTTTGTGGTTTGACTATAAGTGAAAAATTACAAGAATTTACATCCTGTTGATTGTTTTTTATTTTGGTATGAGAACTTCCTAATTAGTCAATATTGCTCTTTCTGTATCTCAGTGAGTCAATTCTATGCAGACCTTTGAGCCGGCCCATGCAGACCTTGATTAATAAATCACGACTATATCATGATTATACATATCTCGAAAATCCATAGGATCGTTCACTGCCTCAATGGTACAATTGCAACTACCGAAATTCGTTGTTTCGAACGAAAGCCCTAATAATACAAACAATTGCAACTACCGATCAGTGTTTTTTCGTTTTCGTATAATTTCAATTATTTAAATTTTTTGTTTTCATAAATGCCAGAGTACTGTAACACTTCTTTTAAGGTTCTTGCCTTCGGCTCGTGTTTGTATATGCTGACACAACACGGCCGCTCATCTTTTAATTACTGCACACAAATATATCTATACATACACAAGGGATGATCGATTATTGTTTATTAGGTGCTGATATTCAGGGGAATTACCAAGCAAGAAAATTTACCGCGGTAAGTTTCTTATTCGCCCTCAATGCTGTTTTAAAAAAATATTGTAAAATTTGGTGTTCAGAAGTAAAAATAATTTTCCATCATCTCCTGCGTGCTCGTAGTTTACTGTTTAAGCTTTTGGAAAGAAAGAAGAATGTCCACTAAAAGCGGCCAATGCTTAGCAACAAATGTCGTTTAGCAAGCGAAAGACCAGATAAAGATCCTAAAATTTACATAGGAATGGCAGAAACTGAATTCAAAACAAACTCTCATTCAAGCATAAGAAGCTTGCAAACAAAACAGCATTCTAAAAATATATTTGAGATTTGGACGAAAAAGAACGTGAACGTAAAGCTGAATGGTCTATTGTAAAAAGAGCTAACTAAAGCCTTACAGAACAATAGCAATGGATACTCCGGGCGGAAATCTCAGCTTACTTGGAAGTATTACCTTTAATAGCAACAAAATTTTTTATCGTCTTACTTGAAAGAGACTCCAAAACAATATATAGAAGTCCATTACAGAATTTTTATATCTGCCTTATTTGGTTAGATATTTTGACTTGAAATCTTTAGTTGTCCACCATCTTGGATATTTGTAGATATGCATGATACGTCACAACTGGGGTCACGCAATTTTTTTTCTTAGGACACAATGATTAATCTTCTCAGATAACCACACACAAGGTAAGTGTTTCGGATTTCAGCTAGCCCTGAAAAGGTTTCACAAATATCTTATTGGTGGTAGGTATTTAGGAGAAGCTTTGAATGGCTTATCCCTGTTGTGACGTCACCAAAACATTGTTAATGAAGTTAAAAATTAATCCAAGATGGCAGACAGTTCGATTATTTTGGTGAGAATATCGCCCGAAGCATAACAGATGTAAAAATTTTGCAATAGACTTCTACATACTATTTTAGAGTCTCTTTCAAATGAGACAATAAAAATTTTTGTTGCCATTTCCCTTTAAGAGCGTGTGTCTCTAAAAACCGACCACTGACTTCAGGAGTCAAAAATGAATTTCTTTGTTACTTTGCCCATGAGTTGCATTGACCTCAACAACAAACAAACGCTTTTTGGAATTTTCAAATTTTCTGTATTTTTCAAGTTTTAGCAATATTTCGATCTCGCCCTGTCGCGGCCAAAATCCACTGCCAAATTAAGCATAAAAAATAGCCCAATTCAAACGCACGTAATTTCAAGTAATTTCGACCAAATGCCATGCCCATGATACTTTCATCCGTAACGTGAAATTTAGTCTACTTTCGCACAAGCTGATTTTAAAGTCAATTACGACACATTTCAGGCAAGTTTTAGCGACAACGGGCATCACGTCTAAATATAGCTATGTTCACCTGTCATATTTGACTCTGAATTTCTTTAAAGTGGGACCTAACTAGATTCAGTGACTAGCATAGCTGAAGAAAGGAGGGTTTGAAGTAGCAATATCAACAAGTAAACTCGTCTGCAAACGCGATTTGACAGCCTAAGAGCCTCGCATGTTTCGTACAATTTCGGGTGAATTTGTTTATCTTAAAAAATGTCGCGGCGAGGTTAGACATCTTTACGAAATTTCTGAAATGCACTGTCGTTCTATCAAAAACATTTTGTTCAAATAGACTCAACTCATCTTAGCTAACTTGTATTCATGTGTTCATGTCCAACTCTTTATCCAAGTAGTTTCGATTTGAAGATATTTAAATATAGAGGCCATTGCGTTACGCTTCCGTTTTTGCATGCTTATAATGAGCTACTCAGGGGAAATTCGGAAAATATTTATTCAAAATAAGTTTTTGTATTACCAACACATATAATGATAACACCAGCATAAAACGTGGAGTAAATTTATAACTAGAATAGTAAAATAGCTAATACTGAGCACTTTACAATTTACATATATTCGGCTGATCACGACCGCACCGACGATCTTCACACCAATTGTTACAGTAGGTTTACGTGATACGCCCAGACACGTTTATAGTAAATTTATTCAGGGCAGCTAAGACGAAAGTGATCAATCTTAACAGCAATTGGCAACTTCTGGGGTTTTCTTGATTTTGTTGTATTTGCCGGCTCACTCCGCAAACAGTAGCTACATGAAACTTTTAAAATGAGACTCCAATATCAATAGCTTGTCAATAATTTTTCAACCAGGAGGTTGTCGAGAGGTCATTGATTACAAAAGCACCTTTTTATCATGTTGCTGATCTTCTGGATTAAGTCCTGCTTTTTGTCCCTTGATTTGAATTCTATATCGAAGTGATCACATAACTCCTTTAGCATGATTACTTTGAAATTCTTTAACTTATTGTCCGCGTGAAGTTCACACAAATTATACACATCATAAATAATAGGATGGGCTACGTCAATTGCCTCTTGAATATCTCGCAGAAGGTTTTCGTTATCATGAGTTTCATCCTCGTCGTCATCCATCGGGATGTCGTCAACTATTTCCATGGAGAGTGCCAATCCTTTGCGTTTGGTTTTTGCAAGTCTGGAAAAAAATCCTTGAATTTGTGTTTTCGTGAGCCACTCATCCCTCTTAAAACGTCTTTCTCCATCCTGTTCTTTTGCTGCTCTCATGTCTAAGGACACTTGATTAGGATCCGCTTTATTTCCTGTAGCTTCACCTAAATCAAACCTGGCTATAAGATAATCGCTAACTTTTTGTGGAAAACGCATCGCGCCTCTTCTCGGTTTGCTTAGCGCTCAAACCATTTGCACGTGTATCGATTTTTCTTGAGTCTTGCCAGCCTGTCGCTGATATCCTCAATTGCTGCCGTTTGTGTCACCGTAGAGTAAGATGCTACCCACTCCCTCTCAAGGTGTCGTAAAGCTCCTCTCATTCTCCATAAACCCACAATGCTCGCCAAAACTCTTATGCAAGTCTAAGTCATCAAGCGAAGAGCAGGTGTAATCACACTTTTCTTCAGTACAGTAAAATAATCCATTCTCCTTCTCCGTAATTGCCTCGTTTTGAATTGGTAGAGGCAATCTTGATGGATGTTTGACAGCGAGCTCTTCATCAACCAGAAGATTCGTCTCACCCTGGTGAGTAATGCAGACATCTTCATATTCAAATTTCTTTCCCTGACCGATAGCATGCGCTTGCCATACCCTGATACCGTCTTTCTCATACTTGAAGTTATGAAATGCACTGAAGTGATTTAATTTCTTTACTTTAATATGGTTCACGAATTGATTGATTTTATTGACTGAAGATGAAGTGCCTTTAACAGGATGTGCTGTAAGTGCTGCATGCATATCAAATGCAGTAAGTATTTCATTTCCTTCGTTGCAGTACATTTGGATAGAATATTTAAGAGGACAAATTATCCTATCGCAAATGTCCTTTCCTTGCCGAGGCTACTTGCTGAGTAGTCATACTGCTCAACGGTAATCCCAGTACGAACTCCAACGTCTTTCAGGGCGACAATTAACAAGTTATTGTGGTAGCAGCCCGCCTCATCCGACCGAAAATAACAGGTTTTCACGCAAGGATAAATAGACCTGATGTTGCAAAGGAGATTTTCAGCAATGGAGATGACGGCAAACCAATCTTGGGTGCACGAATCAAAAAGATGCGCAATGATAATACGTTGATGTGTTTCTTGTCAGCATCCTTCGACACAACATTACTAAATGTGCTAACTGAGTCCTCTCTTCTCAAACCAGTCAGATTGTTTCTCTCGGTACTTTCGTTGAACATATTTCATTGCCCAATCCATAACTACTAGGACAGACGTTTCATCTAGAGCCTGAATTACCCCTTGCTTTGCTTGTTCCTGATTAACTGACCTGAGAATATGCGCCTTCCACTGATATACATTTGTCTTGGCTTGCTTGAAATCGTGAAGGTGATATTCTCTCTGTTCTTTGCTGTATTTGTCACTTTGAAATTTAGTTATCTTCTCAATTAGTTCTGCAAAAACGGAGTCTAAAGCATCGCACTGTTCGCAAACCAAGAGATACTCATGATCACAAGCAGATTTGAAATCGTCTGATGGATCTGCACAATGAGCTGTTCTATTCTGACAATCCACACGATAGTCTGTCTTTAGATATTGCTTTCCTTTTTTCAATTTTGTGTTAACTTCCTGGCACCAGCTCTTATCCACTCCAAACAATTCTGACTGTTGTATTATTGTTGTCAGGGTTTTGAATGCTGTAGATCCCTCAGCAGCAGTGTTGTCTACTCCCTGGAGTGACTTTCTTTCGCTGGCCTCTCTTACTTTCAAGATACGATACTCGTAAGCATAAGTGCTTAGAATCTGTATCCGTAAGTTCCTTGTTGGGGCTTTTGAAAATGCACTCATGAGCGCAATTAGGTCACTTGATGGCTGAAGGAGCTGGTCATAATCTTTAGTCGGAAGAGATTTTAACAATTTCTCCCCATCATTGGGGGTGATTACATTGCAAACAAGCGTACAAGCTTCCGAAACTCTCTTAATGCACGACTTCTTCTCCTTTTCTGATGCAGTCGTCTAGTTAAAAGTTTGATGTGTTAATGGAAGGGGACTCTCTGCACCAGCGGCTGCAGATAAACACTCCATAGCTTGATTGTACTTGGTGATAACATCAGTTTGCTTGTCGTTGATGTTTTCGTCTTCCAAATCAATGGTGTCATCTTGTCCTCGCCAACATCCCGGGGTCCACACCGGATCAGCTTCTGCACAGCAGGAATTGCTTCTGTACTCTTCAGTAAAGTCTCTATGAATTAATAACCCACACTACAGTCATACTTTGTTAAATTAACTAGTAATATTACATTTTTGTGCATATAAATTTAAACTTACGGCTTCTCTTTCACGCCTGACGTTGGCGTTCTCTCCGCATTTTCTTTGTGAATTTTGAGACATTGAGTACATATGGCTAAAATGTATGAAAATTCTATGATTGAAATACTTGATCATTGATCTGTGTGAATCATTACTCATCCTTAAGGGTAACACTTAAAATCTTGCAATGTTATGTAGCAGTAATTTATACTTACGAGAACCAACTGGTACAAGTACTCCAAAATCTTGAGAAATATTTTTTGATAGTTCTAAGTTAAACACATCTCTTCCTTTGCACCGACGTTTGGGGCCAGAATGAGAGGGGTGCTGACATGTTAAACGAGGTCTCCAATATCGTTCTAGGTTGTAGCGATGGTTGGGGCATATCATCCGATGGAGCGTATTTCTTCATATTAAGGAAGGTAGAAAAGACCTGCTCTTACCAGAATCAGCTCGTACTCTTTGAAGTTAGATCTTGTTAAGTGGCAACTTGAAAGGTGGCTTTGAATGTTCTCGCTACACTGTTCTAGGCGCGTGATACCTGATTCTCCTCTACACTCCCCACATACAATTAAACTGATACCATTAAATGATTATCCATGCTTATAAAATATCACTGACATGTACAAGTAGCTGCAAGTCATTCGATGTTCCCGTATTCAAATATATGTAGATCAGATAGAATATAGGAGCTAGGGATCAAATGTTAATCGTTTTTAAATTAAGCATCGACTACAACTATCAGCTTTAAATTCGTATGTTATTGCAAATTGTGTAGAATACTCATAAGCGAAGTTTATTTTTAGATGTTAGGTATTCTGCCGGATTTTTCCTGAGCGACATTGGTAGGCAATCAAAAACAAAGCATTCAAACCAATGTTTCCCATGCAGTGGCTTCTTCTTTTATAGTGCATGTATATCTTCAAAGTGACACTTGTGGGACATGGACACAGAAATATAAGTTTACTAGGTACGATGAAGTTATTGGCTTATTTGAACAAAATTGTTTTGATGAAACGACGGTACATTTAGTCAGAAATAAGGTCATAAGAACAAGGCTTAGGTATTTTACTCATGCAATAGCTATGAATTAACTCGTTTTATGCTTGGCATTATCCTTATATGTGTTGGTAATATAAAAACTTATTTTGGAAAACGCATCCAAAACTGGGCAGCAATAAAAATTTTCCGAGCTTCCCGTGAGTAACTATTAAGCATGCAAAACTGGAAGCGCAACGCAATCTATATTTAAATATCTTCAAATCGAAACTACTTGGATAAACAGTTGGACATGAAAACATGAATACAAGTTAGCTAGATGATATTGAGCTTATTTGAGCCTAAAATTTTAGATAGAACGACAGTGCATTTCAAAAATTTCGTAAAGATCTGACGTCTAAACTCACCGCGACATTTTATAAGATAAACAAATTCACCCGAAATTGTACGAAACATGGGAGGCTCTTACACTCTAAAAAGTAGGTGTGTTTTTAAATGACACAACTTTTCTGTCCAGAAAACAGCACATCACAAGTTGTGTTGACTGAGCTCTCACTGTCGTGGGATTTCGTGACATGTGCACGGTTTATGGGATGTCTAGACATATAATCGGAAGGGTTATCGTGTCCAGGGCGATAGCGAATTTGGAAATCATATGACTGTAGGCGAAACGCCAGCGTTCTAAATGTGCAGGGCAATTTGAGTTGGGATTCTCGAAAATTGATACTAATGGTTTGTGGTCTGAGTATATCGTAAAGTGAATTCCATATAAAAATAATCCAAAATGTTCACATCCGTAAACAACGGCTAATGCCTCACGCTCTGTCTGGCTGTATCTTCTCTCTCTACCTCAGTGAGTGAACGACTGCCATATGCAACAACAGTTTCGTCATTTTTGTTTAGGGTGTGTTGTAAGTGGGTAGGGTGCTAAGCTAGTGGGGGATGCATCTACAATTAGTTTCGTGGCTTTTGAAGGATCAAAGTAGGATAAAGTAGTTTTCTCACTCAAGATTGCTTGTATTGTATCAAACGTATTTTGCTGTGATTCTTTCCATTCAAATTTGATATCTTTCTTTGTTAGTTTACGTAGTGGGGCGGTTACTGTCGCAAGATCGTTAATGAATCGACCACAATATGTTACCATTTCTAAGTAGCTACGGAGTTCAGAAACATTTGTTGGGGGTTTTAAAGATTTTATTGCTTCAATCTTTTTCGGACAAGGAGATATACCATTTCTTGAGAACACATGACCATAAAATGTGAAACTTGGTTGGTCAAACTCACATTTCTCACCATTGAATCTCAAATTTTTTTCATCAGCATGCTTTAAAACAGACTCTAATGTCAAGTCATGTTCATGTTGCGTTTTTGCAAAAACAAGTATATCATCACTAATGTTCAAACAACCTTTAATATCGTGAAACGTGGTCTGAATTACATTTTGGAAAATCTCAGCAGCACTATTTGTACCAAAATTTAAACGCTTATATCTTTTAAGACCTTCATGGGTTGCAAATGTTGTTATGTCACGTGAGTCTTCGTCTAACTCAAGTTGGTGGTAACCGGAGCTTAAATCTAGTTTTGAGAAATATGCAGCACCATCCAGTTTTTCAATTAAATCTTCAGTGGTGGGAGAAGGATGTCGTTCACGTAAAATGGCTTTATTTGGTATACGCATATCAATACAAAGGCGAATTTGGTCTGGGTGGTGTGGTTTTGGGAAACACACAATAGGAGATACGTAGGAGGTACAGTAGAGCCTGTTACACTTTCAATAATATCTGATGATTCGAGACGCCACAGTTCTTTGGATAGTTTGTCTCTCATAGTAAACGGAATTCTGCAAGCTGTTTGAATGGTGGGTTGGGCAGTTTTATCAATATGTAAATGAATTTTGTAATCAGGGATTTTGCCAATTCCTTGGAATAAATGATCATACTTTGAAAATAGAGATCTCAATTTTTAGGTCGTGATTTGGTGTTGGAAGAAGTATTTTGGGAAATCTCAAGGGTTTTAGGTTGAGAAGTGACATTTGATACTCTATTTAACTTTAACATACCCAGATCAATGGCAGTGTCTCCACTTAATAGACAATCAGCATCACTGTTGAGGACATAAAACCGTGCCAATGTAATTTTATTGCCGGATTCAACTGCAGCTTCGAAGTAACCTGTGATATCTAGAGGTATTTTGGTGGCATAACCAAAAAGTTTAATTTTGCTTTTCATCAACTTCATATTTCTCTGGCGTGTCACTTTGGCAAAGTTATTATTGTCAATAATGTTTACACTAGCACCAGAGTCAATGTTTGTACGAATAGTTACATCATTGATTTTGACATGGGTATAAAAGTTTCCTTTGCGAGAGACATTGTTAACATCATGAACAGTTTCTTGTGTTGGGGAAGTAACAATGGTGGTTAAAGTGACTTTGGGATAACGGGTATCTTTGTTAATAGTATACACGTATTCATCAGAACTTGAATTCTCACCTTGTTCGTCGACTTGTTTTACCTGTGGTCTTCGTTTATTGAATTTTGATGGAGAATCACGTTCGCGCTGTGTATTCTTTTGCCTCGATTTACAGCATCGTGCGAAGTGGTTATGCTTGTGACAGTAGTTACATGTTTTCCTTTTGCAGGGCAATCATTTACGTGTGGCCAGCTTAATCCACAATTTCATAAAAAATAAACAGCACCACAATCATACTGTGAGGGTAGGACTTGGCAAAGACATATAATACTGAGATCATATCTATCAGAGTACCTGATATTATAAAATATGCATAAATTATACCTAAATAACACACAACATATGCATAACACAATTTAATTTATACAGGGTCACCCTTTCACTGAAATTCACTGTTATCACCGGGGTCCTGTAAATAATTTTATCAGCAGCTAGAATTGATTGGAATAGCCACTTTGCGAATTTTCTTGAATGCGCATGAAACAAGAAAGTGAAATCAATTAAAAAACGGGGCATGAAAGCTGTTGAAAAGAAACTGTTTTCACAACTACAAAGAGTAAAATGTTTATGTTTATTAATAATTAATTTGCAGAACAAAACTGAATTATATACGTACCACTTGTTCTATATCAACTATCAAAACGTAAATCCAATAATTTTAGATACATACTAAAGGATTTAAGTTCCGCAAAAAATATTCGTATTCGTGATGGGCAGGAGATGGCTTAACTATACTACGGCAGAGGGTTGTTAATGGCTTTATGCATGCTTTGTTTATGAATATTTGACATGACTCTTCTCTTCGACATTCCAATGTTTTGAGCTTAGCATTCTTTGATGCTTCAGAATAAGTTAAACCAGAGAAGATGATCTTGAATGTTCTCTTTTGGAAAGGTTCGAGATGAGAACATAAATCATCTCAAAGGGAAGCCCAAAGGCCCTGAATGTGTGGTACATACTCAGGTATGGAACAGATAACTAAACATTAGATGGTAATAAGATAAATGTGGTTTAGTCCAGCTTTTTTCAATGGTCCTTCAAATACAGTCAACGTGGATTTGTGTGTGAATTGTTCGGATAGGTTTTCAATAAGGGACGTAAAGCAACGTACACTTTCAAGACTTCACCTATTTATACAACCTCACTGGCTGTTACATTTTTACAAGCAATAGTGACCTGTTAATAAAATCACAATTCTTTGCTATCGATCATATTGCGAATCTCATTCTGTCCAACTATGCCCCCTTTCCCAATGCAGAACAATGTCGGCTGATATTGTTTGGAGTGTAGCAATACTAATTACAACATTGAGCGGGGAAGGGGGGATAGAACGCGAAGGAACTCTGCCCAAGGGCGCAAATTAGGAGGGTATTACACCCCCCCCCCCCGCAAAAAAAAGAATTCCTGAAAGTTGGCCCCAAGATAATTGTGGAACTACAGAAAGTAATTGATTAAACAGTCATCAAACGCAATTTTCTCCAAAAAACTGATGCATTAGCGAGCGTCCCCACCATCACAAGTGTATACAATTGAGAAGTCGATCCAGGATCGAGGACACTTTGAAGCAGCTGCCGTGAGCTGTGGGAGCCACATGCACTTTTTATTCATTTACACGAAAGGCATCAAGGCTTCAAATTAATGTCATCATGATAATGAGTTTTTAACTGCGTCTGATGCATTTACCTACAAGAAAACAACAATACAGTTCTTTACAATATGCCATATAACTATAAATTATTGATTGAAAATTAAGTGTGCAGTATTGAATGCGATAATGTACAGTATTGAAATTGCAGCATGCTGATAACGGAATGACAGCTTTACAATATTACATGCTTCTATCTTATACAATGTTATGGATTTCATAGACTATGATGCCCAGGATAAAATTTAGAAGTTTTTAATGTTTGTCAGGTCAAGTGTGCAGTATTAAAATTCCTTAGAATAGGCCTTGACATGCAAGTACACGTGCGTGAACTTATCTGTAAAGGTCAAAGACAAAGGCTGAGATGAGTAGAAATAATATAATACATTCAAATAGCTACGTTTTATTTTATATACGAAACCGGGACTGGTATAGATGACGATTACTTATAGGCTAGAAAAATGGTTAAATCAAAGTTTCTCCAAACTCATTCGAGAGCTGGGGTCGGTTGTACGAAAGCTGGATACCGCTATCCACCGGGTAGGGAATTTTTTCAACTGCCGCTAAAGGGCATAAAAAGCAGTGACACTAAGAATATTGACCTCGCAAGAGATAGAAAGTGACTTTAACTTGAAAATGATGAACTTTAATATAACTTTTACAAGTTACTGAAAATGTTTAGAAAGTTGCATAAAAATCACTATTCTGTGGATAGCGCTATTCACCTTTCGTACAACTGACCCAGTTGTTTAGATTTCATCGAACGATATTTAATATTACTCTGACGAGCAAGACATTATTTAATGTATGCAAATTTATCATTAAATAGCTAAATCCAATTATAACGACGAATTACAATATCCCGCATGATAGCAAAAATTGGTAAGAGCACACCTTGGGCTTAGTATTGTGGAAATACGAAATTTTAAATTCTACATTTTTGCAAGTAAAAAATTTGAAAAATGTGTGCTGGATTCGGCCTGCTCTTATACTTGAAACAGACCTTCTACAATCCCTCACAAAAATTATGAAACTACCCATATGAAAGTATGATTGTGCCTCCCCTCCCCCCTACAGAGCAATGTTGGTTGTGTCAAGGTTCAAATTTTATTGCATACTAGGTCTTTGAAACACCAACATTGCTTGTAGGGGGGAGGGGAGCAATACGGTGAACTAATATCATTAAGTTATCGATTTTATACATTTTAGGCAAGTCTCAATATATTTGGTGAGGGATTGTCTTGTAGATCAAAAATCTTTGTTACGTAAACCATTGAAAATTTTTTTACAATTTTTTCATAATGCACATGAATATGGAGCGAGATTAAAATTGTTTTGTTACTTGATAGAACACATACTTTTATTAAGTGGGTGGGGTTTTTAGGGCGTGGTCCCCTAAGAATGACGTCATATTCATGAATATTACAGAAAAAATTAGGTATAGAACACTCATTATGTTTTATTACATATATAGTTGGGGAGTACGAGGCTGAAATAAATTACAAAGATATGGGGAGTGGTTAGTGTAAAGGATAAGATACAGAGAAATATGATAATGCTCATGTAGTCCATAGCTTTGTTCAATTGTATCGCTAATAATGTAGAATCGGTAGGAAGCATACTAGTAAAAATGTGCAATTTCCAATTCCATAATGATATACACATGTTAAGTCTACAAAATTGCGTGACATATTGATAAAAACCTATACAATAAATAGTTTAAAGAAATATTTTAACTAGTGCTAGCCCTAGCGCTATCTTCATCAAGATGGAATGAAAACCTGAAAAGAAATACTTGTATGAAAGATCATAAAAAGTATTCCAAGGCTACTATTTGCAGGCATATGAGACGAAAAATTGACGACTCTGTTATAGACAGAAGAAAGTATAATCAAGGCCGACCCAAAAAACTTACAGAACGGGACAAACGTAATATATTGCGACAGGTTGAGATACTGCGCAGGGATTACGGGTATTTTACAACCAAGCGACTTGAGGTTTTTGCCGGCATATCCGCTGATGTTTCTGATGAAACGGTTCGACGAGTCCTCAGATCAAATGGGTTCAAATACACTCATTCAGGTAAAAAGGGGGTGCTTAGCAGAAGAGATTTAGGCATTAGGTTCAAGTTTACCAAGCAAGTTCGTATAGGCGACTGAATCCCATTGTGTGGACGAAAGGTGTGTCATGATGATGCACTAAGCAAACGAATCACAAAGGAGACATGTTCGCAATTTTGTGCTCATGTCAAAACAACTTTGTTGAACTATTCATCCGAAATTATTGATCGAACAACTATTTTGATGGATCGACGGATTGATATAGTGATAAAGTCAAAACGACAGCGAATCAAATGCTAATATATTAATCAACCCCGTAAATTTCTATTTTCGTATATCTACAATGTTAAAAGTAATTGTAACAAATCTACACCGAATTGCATGACAAATATTCAAGCATAAAAGTCAGATTAATAAAAATTGTTCAAGCAACGAGTTACCGACGAGTTATCAACGAGTTACCACGAGTTACCACTAAAAATGAAAAGAAAGAAAATGATGTTTATAATTTTTAATTCTCTCCCATAAGCACGAGCCTAGCAAAACAGCGGCCGCATGGCTCCACCTTCTTTTGATCTTTCTCTTCGAAGGCATGTTTAAGTCGGATCATTCTCCGACCGCTGTTCATCGTCTCTGTCTCACGCTCGTCTTCTACGTTGTAAGGCCCTTTAAACACTATGGGTGCTTTTGAGGTAGCAAAAATTGGGACATCAGAAGATGTCACAACATCAGTTGCGAAGTGATTTTTTCGAGCTGGTAGCTTTACCGTCCCGCCTTCCAGAAGGAAAAGTAGGTATTTCCATGCTATCACTTCTCTGCAGAAGCGGAAGTCTTGCAAGATGATCACCTCTGCCTTCTCGGCACCAACCCAAGCGTACTTGTCATTTGCAGGGTTGTCAAACAAACGGTTGTCAAAGATGCACTTCATGGGTTTCAACATAAACGTTTTGGCGCAGTTAGTTTGGCCATAGATCATCACGTTCCTGAATTTACCCCGACCTTGAGCTAGGAGCAGAAATATGTACGATGCAAAGACAGTTCCGTTCAGTGACAGAACTTCTATTGCGCACTGAAACCAAATACCGTTGCAGCCATCAACGCAGGGTTTTGCCGCTGCATTCCTTACTTTTTCTATTCTTGTGATTTCACTTCGCTGTGTTTCACTTGACGGTTGCACCAACATCCAGGCCTTGCTGATAAGCTCGTGAATGGATTTCTGTGTTTGGGAAAACAAGAAGTCGGCCAAATCGCTTTCACCCTCCTGCTTTCTAGCATAACCCTTGGAGAATAACCCCTTCCACAGAGGTGAAATTTTTAGCTGCGATAAAATCAGCAACTTCAAGGTTGTTAATACGTCTTGTGCGTTTGTTTGTTTGACGAGCTGTGGACTCCTGGTTAACAATTGTTGCTGACTTTCTTTTTCTACAGGCATCTCAGAGAGCCGCAGTTGAAGCTTTAGTGCGTGGAGATCCTACTTGAGAAAGGTCAGGATGATTGTCGCTGTGAGCAACATCTCTATCAGCTTTCCAGACGTAACGGTACGCGTAAATGTACTGATCATGGTCTGAGAAGTTAACAACTATGCCATACTTCTTTGCGACAGCACCCTTGACGCGTGACCACTTTTTGACACCCGTCAGCTTCACGCAGCAGTGATAATGATAGCCATTCTCTTTATGGGCCTCTTACGACAAGCCCAGTGTGATACTTTCACTTTGCTTTTCCGGCATTGAATTCATTTTCCACCATATTACCAAAACTCTCCCTCGTTGGGAACCTCTGCAGATCGGCTTGTGAGTAAGTTATAAGATACTGGCGCCTTCCTGAACGCGGGTTTTGTAATTGTGTTTCAGTCATTATAACTTATGATATTAGTTTTTGTTCAGCGTATTGTACTTTATTGATAACTTAAAGGGAAATGGCAACAAAATTTGTTATTGCCTCATTTGAAAGAGACTTCAAAACAATATATAGAAGTCTATTACAGAATTTTTATATCTGCCTTATTTGGTGAGATATTTTGACTTGAAATCTTTAGTTGTCCGCCATATTGGATATTTGTGGATATGCACGATACGTCACAACTGGGATCACGCGATTTTTTTTGTTACGACACAATGGTTAATATGCTCTCATAACCGCATGTACGGCAAGTGTTTCGGATTTCAGCATGGACTGAGAGGATTTCAAACAATATTTGATTGTTGGTAGGTGTTTAGGAGGATTTTCGACAGGTTTATCCCTGTTGTGACGTCATCAAAACATTGTTAATGAGGTGAAAAATTAGTCCAAGATGGCGGACAGTTCGTTGATTTATTTAGGTGAGAATATCTCCCGAAGTAAAACAGATATAAGAATTTTGCACTAGACTTCTATTTATTGTTTTAGAGTCTCTTTCAAATGAGACAATAAAATTTTTTGTTGCCAATTCTCTTTAAACAGTCAGTTAAACAAATTTAAAAAGCGCGTGCCGAAGGCTAGCGTGTCAAATACTTCATATAAGTGTGATAAGCAATGTGAGCATTTATCAAAAAGAATAAATTTGCATAAATTAGTAACAACAACAAAACACACGCAGGTTTTCTAAAACAACCAAACACTTTAGTTGATTCCTTAATCCTTCGCGTTGATCTTCGAAAGACAAAGCCGAGTGTTGTTATTGGTGAGTACGTAGTTTCGTGTGTTTGAACGTTGTGATTTATTTAGTTACTTTATTGTTTTGTGTCAAATAATTTGATTGATTTCATGTTCAACTAAGTTACAAATTCTCATATTAAGCTGTCTATGCGTGCAGCGTTAGTTGTTTTATGCCGTGGCTGAAAAGCTCCGTAATGGATAGATTAGTGGACTAATAGGAGGCGTCCCTCCCCCCCTGTTTAGCACCTTGTGGCCTCACCCTACATTGTCACCATAGCAAAAATTGCTCATTGTTACTCTATATGTGTATTAATAATTAACTAGGAAAAATATCATAATTACAACAAATTAAAAAACTATTAAAACCAAATACAAACCCTTCCTATTTTTCTTTTGAAATTTCAGACAATCCCTTACAAAAATTATGAGACTACCCATATGAAAGTATGATTGTGCCTCCCCTACCCCCTACAGAGCAATGTTGGTTGTGTCGAGGTTCAACATACTAGGCATACTAGGTCTTTGAAACACCAACATTGCTTGTAGGGGGGAGGGGAGCAATATGGTGAACTAATATCATTAAATTATCGATTTTATACATTTTTATGCAAGTCTCAATATATTTTGTGAGGGATTGTAGATTCTGATCAAATATATACGAAATTTAATAAAGCAGACGTTCAAGATATCATTGAACAAAACATATGGTATAAAACGGTTGTATAAAGCGTGATTAGTGATTAATCTTAACTACAATTAGTGGAAATGTCAACCAATCAGAACAAGGTATTTTGTACTTAATCACTATTTAACTACAAAAAAGTGATTAAAAGAGATGAGATTATAGAGAGACTAAGAGATTATACAACCAGCCCCAGTATTTAAACCTGATGCCGATGCTCGCTAATTTTCATTGATTGCATAAAGCATAATAATTAGGCAAATTATATTTTGATCTTCACGATGAAACTTATATATACAGAATGTTAATAACAGCAGCACAGACGCGCCTGAGCATTGTGCGTTCCCATTTTTAGTGTTGAACGCATTTAGTACCTTATGCTTGAGAACATTTCTAGTTTGCTACTGAGAATCATATGTATTATGGACGAGGATAACAATACTGTATTATGCCTGAAATAAACCCACATGGCAGTTATTATTTGGCGGAACACGCGTGCTCGCGTACTATACAACAATCAATGAATACAATACTTCTACTATGCCTGTAACTAATTTTCCAAACTGGTCGAAATTTAACCGCAGTCAGTTTAACAGTAGAGCGTACCGTATATGTATGTAAATCGGAAATATTACAGTGTCGATGGTTCGGAGATACAGGGTTTTAGCACTTATGGTCTGGGGTCACTTCAACCCTCCCTTACAATTCCAACCAGAGATGCCGGGGCTATGATACAAGGGCTTCTGGGGGCACCCGGTAGATGTCGTTGTCAAAGTCATTGTGCGGCGCCATCCATATGGCACCTTTTATAAACATATTTGGTCCTTTTCACAATCAGCATATGCTCTTTTTGACCATCCTTGGCTCAAAAATATTACAAACCTTAACTCTCATCATTAACTTAACATCGTCACATGATAGAGAATAAACAGTAGGGCCACTCTGCAGTGCAACATGTCCCCCTATTTTTATGCAATTGACTGGATAGAAGCTGCATAATGAAGACGCATAATGCGACATGCGTGTCCACAGAAACTTCAAAGGTTCCGACACGAGTGACCCTTCTGTTTATTTCCTTTATAGTTTTAGAGAAATAATTATAGACTAGAAAAATCGCTTAGATAATTCAAACCACGTTGCAATAGCTTGATAGCCAACATAGTCAGGATGAAGTTAACGAGGCTAGGATCATGCACTTACTGCTCTTGGCATGAATCGTTTTGGTTTTAGTTAAGGTTAAGAAAAATTGCTTACACAATATATAACCAAGTCCAAGCTGCAAGAGCGTGATGGCCACAACATAGTCTAGCGGCCAATGCAAAATGTTTCAATGCAAAAATCAAGTCAACGAGTTTGGAATCTATTTCTGTCCCTGCTGCGAATATTTTTGGATTTTTCCTGGGGTAACAATTGTGTGCCCCTAACTTATCGTCGCACTGAACAGTTATGATTGTATTTGTGTCGAATAATGTGTATTGCGCTCAAATACGCTGTTACAACTGCTCGCGCAAAATGATTCAATGTCGCATATCATCCCGCCTATGCTGAAATTATGAAATAAAAAAAAACATCTACATTGACTTTACATACTTTACAAGCAGACGTAGTTAAAAACATATTAAAAGTTTTGTTATCGATCCCGAACTTCAGTAGCATTATTCTTAACTGCTTAATGCTTCCTATGAGACAAAAAATTTTTTTTACTAAATTGCTAAATTTTTGGTATTGGATTCCCCCTTAAACGGATGGCTAGCCACTGCTTTATTCAGTTATTTAAAAACCAAATTGCGAATGGTGGTCATAACCTGTTAATAAAACACAATTACTCATCGCGAATATCCTTCCCCATTCCGCATTTTATAGATTATGCCCCCTTTTCCCACAGAACAATGAATTACAACAATGAGCGGGGGAGACCAAGAAGAGAGGGACAGGTCTTCGGCAACACATGCATGCACTCCCCAAGTCTTGGACAACACATGCATTAGTGAGTACGATAGATAACTGGAATAAATTGACGGACGGTAATGGTTCAACTGTGCGGGTTGTTCTGTTCGACTTCAAAAAAGCTTTCGACTTGATCGACCATGCAATTTTAATCAGAAAGCTTAGCAGTTTTGATATACCGTATAAAATCGTTGGCTGGATTATCAGTTTCCTACAGAATCGTAAACAACGTGTTAAGTTAAGCCAAGAGTGTTTTTCAGAATGGGGTATGGTCCCAGCAGGTGTGCCTCAAGAAACTAAATTGGGGCCTTGGCTCTTTATCATCATGATAAACGATGTTGACGTTACGGGTAGATGATACCACAATCTCCGAGACAATCCCTAGGCATGAGAATAGTAGGATTCAAACATGAGTAGATGAGCTGACAAGAAATTCAACCGCAAACAAATTTCAGCTGAACCAAGCAAAATGCAAAGAACTCCGAATTACGTTCGCAAAAACTGTTTGTTGTTTTGCACCTGTGTATGTAAATGGATTACCTATTGAATTTGTTCCTAGTGCGAAGATATTAGGATTGCGTATCTCGAAGGATTTCAAATGGAATGCTCACATTTCGGACATCGTGGAAAAGGTTTCTACAAGATTGTATTTCCTTTGCCAATTAAAACGAGCAAGAATCCATCCAAGCAATTTATTAACATTTTACAAGACCTCTGTGCGTCCTGTGATGGAATACGCATGTCCTGTTTTCCTCGATTCCTTGTCCATTTACTTAAAGGAAAAGTTAGAGAAGTTGCAAAGGCGAGACTTTCGTATCATTTATCCAACATTATCGCATAGGGAAACTCTTGTTGAAGCGGACATTGTGAGCCTCTTCGATAGAAGATAAGATCTGACTAATAAATTTTTAAATAATATTGTGAACGATGAAAGCCATAAACTTTATGAGTTATTACCGTGTAGGAACTTTTCAAACTATAACCTCCGGAAAGAGGGAATTTTCAAAGGTTTTAATAGTAGGACAAATAGGTATAGAAACAGTTTTATTCCGTACAATTCTTCAATATATAAGAGATAATTTGTACAATTTTGTAAAGTTTGACGTAATTCAACCGAATGGGTTGCAATGTTTTAAACTCATAAACTATCTCAGAACACGGACAAATCTCTCCCAAATTGCAATCAATTTTATTAACAGTTTTGTCTATGATTGTAAGTCTATCCCATAAGAGGATGAAAGTTAAAATTTTCATCGACAATTAAAGTCAAGTATATAACACATAGAAACGAACTATCTTTTAATTCTGATGTATCCTAATAAAGGATTAAGCCAATTGGCAAATAAGAGAAATTCAAGCCGAGTACCTTGAAGAGACAACCATTGACAGGTTTCTATGCGGACTGGTGGGGATCAAACTTGACGCATTGTTCGCGTTTGGTCAGGAAAGGTCTAATCCAACGAACTTTGATGAACTTTGAGACTTTCAATTTTTTTTTGTGACGATATTGGAGATCAAATTCTTTCCTGAACTCAGCAAAGGACAGTCCGGAATTATGACCGTTATTTAAGGCGAGAATTTGATGAAGAAGATATACCAAGGCATGGGTCGTTTTGTTTGTAAGTGTAAGTTGCTTAGTATCAAGTTTGTATATTACTTGAAGGAATATCGAGTTTATTGTAAAAGTGTAAAACCCTCTATATTTGTAATGTTTCAAGACGATCAGTCTCAGGAAAGCACAACTTACAGATGCGAGTTCAAAGTCAAACATTTTAAGGAATTTGTAGGGGATTAGGTCAGTACCAGGGGCCAGATGTATAAAACTAATCACTTTTTAATAGGGTTGGGCGATATTTTGATTGCAAAAATCTAAAAAAATAGAAAGTATCTTTGCATTCCAGCACCCTCAGAAAGTATATTTATAGCAAGGCAGCGATTATTATAAATGCTTTTCATATTACTAGGTTGAAACTATAACATGTTAATAATCTAGTTTTCCATCCACAAACCATGGAACAGTAGACACTGCACAGACAATTCACGGTTATGAACAAAAAATATTATACTTGACTTCATATTACTTTAATTTGTTGTTGACATGACTTAAGGTTAATTTAAACACGCTTACCACGCATTGATGTTAATACACGTAATTGAAATATATGATCATCGTTTCTATTTTATTTATGGCGATATTATCGAAAACTGATGATGTTTTTCTTGACAATAATCGTAAGATGATTTTTTTTAGTATCGCCAACCCCTACTTTTTACTGTTTTGTATTTAAATAGTGATTATATAGGTATTTAAATTAGGTAGATTCACGAGGCGCTACTATGATCGGCGCCGAGCGAGAAAAATTTTTTTACGACCTCCAGATTGTCGGTAACGGTCTTTTCAGGCATTTAAAGCGAAATGGCACCAAAAAATTTTATTGTCTCATTTAAAAAAGACTCTAAAATAATATATAGAAGTCTGTTACAAAATTTTTATATCTGCATGTTGTACTTCGGGGGATATTGTCACCTAAATCATCTTGGATTAATTTTTAACCTCATTAACAATGTTTTTGAGACGTCACAACAGGGATAAGCCATTCAAAGCATATCCTAAATACCTACCACCAATAAAATATTTGTGAAAGCTTTTCAGTCTGTGCTCAGTGAAATCCAAAACACTTAACATGTTTGTGATAATTGGAGAAGAATAATCATTGTGTTGTAAGAAAAAAAATGCGTGACCCCAGTTGTGACGTATCATGCATATCTACAAATATCCAAGATGGCAGACAACTAAAGATTTCAACTCAAAATATCTCACCAAATAAGGCAGATATAAAAATTCTGTAACAGACTTCTATTCATTGTTTTGTAGTTGCTTTCAAATAAGACGATAAAAAAATTTGTTCCCATTCATATTCGTACAAAAAATTGGGGCAATCTTGCGTCACTCGAACTTAACATCCTGCGTTCAGTGCGGTGGAACAGGAACTTATCGCAATTCAGGAAATTCGGTATTGGTTCGGTTATAATTATATTTTGCTCCCCAGATTGACGAGCAGAGAAAGGTTTCTTCAGGAAGTCACTTAAAATATCTGCTTCTGTGGAAGCCGTCACGCTTGCTGAAGCATTGTAATGCAAATTAATACAATGCAAAGTCAGTACTCAAGGCTCACACAGACCGGACGCGATTTGCCAACGCGACGCGATTTTTCGATTTTTAAAACAAATAAAACTATCAGCGGAAAGAAATTTGGTTAGATATGTGCATTACTGAATAGCTTAAATTGCTGAAGTCCTTTCGACGATTGGAGAAAAATAAAAAAGGACTAATTAAAAGTTACGGGACGTTGAAAATCGAAAATTCCCGTCGCGCAGTCAAATCGCGTCCGGTCTGTCTCGGCCTTTACCTTGATCAGTTGACAGCTGAACGGAGTATTCGAGCGTGATGTATCTTGAACAGAAAGACTGCATCAAAGGCTCAAGTCATGCTCTTAAAAATGAGCGTGACCAGATGTTGCCATTATCCAATCGAATTTCTAGCATTTCTACTATGAACTTGGTGATGCTGATTTCGCATCACGAAATGCGTGAAACAAGCTCTACACACGAAATTCACACGAATTCGCCATGTTTGTTACTAGTTAACCTATATAATAAAACAATATTTTGCCGAAAATGATATAACATAGCGAAAATCTCGCCTAAAGTACTTGTGAAAGTTTCGGAAAACTAAAAGGTTTGAACATGAATATTAGCGGTAAAAAATCTTGGGGAAATGTTTGGTCATGCTCAGCATGACCAGCATGACCGCTGTAGCTACGCCACTGAAACTGATAGTTTCTTTATTTACTTTAGCCTATAATTTCTTTAATTTTCTACACTGCAACGACAGCAACGTACAAGGCGACTGGACTTTGATTATCATTGAAAAATGACACGAATTTATATCCTGTTGATATAGGATAAGTGTCATTGTTCCATGTCCTATATCAACAGGATATAAATTCTTGTGATTTTTCAATGATAATTAAAGTCCAGTCGCCTTGTACGTTGCAGTGTAGAAAATTAAAGAAGTTTTAGGAACTATCAATATCAGGTTACACAACTATGATTAGTGGAATCATCAACCGTACCAATCAATCAGACATATACTCCTGTATATGTACTACATATACTCTACATATACTCCCGTATATGTAGATCCTTTTCTAGTTTAATATATGAATTTCCTTTATTAGCTAGTTAATGTTGTTCTTCCTGTATACTGTAATCACGATATCTCAGTGAATCAATTTTAAGCAGACCTTTGAGCTGGCCCACGCAGACCTTGATTAATAAATCACGTCTATATCATAATTTATACATATCCCGAAAAACCATGAGATCTTTCACTGCCGCCCTCTGCGATAAAACTGCAAAACAATTCGCGGTTTCCAACGAAAGCCCTAATAAGTAATAACACAAATACGTACGGATTATCGGCCATATGGTACACGTTTGCGTTGACGATCGAGAAAAGCCGACTTTTCTAGTTTGAAAAGCGAATGCATAACTGCATGAGTCGATCGACAAACAGGCGACTTTGACTAATGCGACTTCATTGCATCCGTACCAAAACATCTAATTTTTGAGGGTAAAAGTCGAGGATAAGCGACTGCGTAAAAAGTCGACTGCGTGATGCATAGTGCTTACGTCAATTCAAAGGAATTTATTTGTATTCAACTGAAATGCGGCAAAACAAAGTTCTCTTTCTTTCAGTTTCGGTCCGGTGATAACCTCTCAGCGTCAATGCTTTGTATTGGAAACGTGTTAGGTAAGGTTACTGTCACATCTGACATGGAACAACAGTTACTAATAAATTGTATATCTTAAAAGTGCTTTTTGCCACATCACTTTTGCACGCGCGGAAATAGTACATTTAGGTGTACTTGTGTAAATGGTCTTGACACAGAACTCAAATCTATAAATTATAACTTTGTAAACAGTCAACACTGATGTACATCAAAGCTTCCGTGGATTTGGTCTATCCGCCTTTACCTTGAATCCTAATCTTTATATAGATTATAGGCCACATTGGTAATGTTTGCAGTGCGCTAGCAGTATAAGACAATTCATTACTACGGAGATTGCGTACATTTATTGATTCATTTGTTTAAAGCAGTTTAGACGTGATCCTAGTATAGTACAGTATAATTTTTGGTGAATTTTGACCCTCCACCTTTTTACACTCACCCTCGACCAGTGTACCCTCGACAATTAGATAGACTCTTGGCATTTGTCTCCCACGTGTTTACACCCTTTACATCGATATCTGACCGTATCTACACAGAAGAATTTATGCTATTTGACCCCCACACACCCATGTTTCGACCTTGAGCATAAAAGCAGTTCACACAGTTAACATTATATTTGGAGATTTGTTTACTCGCGTCAAATACTCGCGTTAGGATTCCCCGAATGACATGGAGGTGAGTGCAGGTTTTTAAAAGTGCAGGTTTTTGAGGTATATGGTACTAGACTTAGTGCAAACGACGTGCTGTTAAACAAACCATTGCAAAGGACATTGTTCAAATAATTAGTAAATTAGCACTTTTGGCAAACGACGCGTGTAGAATAATTGAAGGAAACAACTAATTCATGACATATAATAAACTAAAAGTACTCTACTTATACTGTCTGTAATTTTAACAATGTTCTTAAAATAATTTACTTAAATAATAACTCTGAGTTTATGAGCACTTTTGAGTTTAATATAAAATTCGGGCAAATATACTTTGCCCACCTAAACAAAACTGCGCCCGTGCGCCAATGGTTTCCTGTGAGCAAGCAGAACTTCCTGCACTCATATGATCTCATCTTGGACGTAAACTAAACAGTAACTCTTACTTTCACAGAAACTCAAGAGGTAAGTCTTCTTGTTTATTATTTCTATTTGCTGTAGTAAGTGATAGAATGATGAATATATTATTAATTACAAACTATAGTTGCCATATTTAATGGCAAGAACTAAACTTTATTTGCCCCATTCTCAATCCTACAATTTGGAGGTGATTAATATTTGAGTATCGCAATCTAAAAACTGTACTACAGTTTTAAGCAATACAGGCAATAGCGACGTTTGATTCAACAGAATGCTTTAGGCCTGTTTTGTAACTATATGTTGCATTTCAGTCGTGTCGAGTGCAATTATTCAAACAATAGATGAGCTGGCTAACGATTATACATTCATTAGTGACAGTATGTAGTATACACTATTTTAACCGTAATTGAAGTTTAATTATAGAACACTGTAACAGGGCAATGCGAGATATTCAATAAAGTGTGAGTGACTAAGGAGTGCTTATCGAGTGTGATAAAACCGTATAAACAATAAATTCCATCTTGAAACGGAAGTAAGTCGAGTCGAGAAAAGTGATCTCTTGACACTTTATAACACTAAGTACTCTTAACAAATTATCCCATCTTGAGCATAGAGATTATAAATAACGCTAGAGAGGACATCGAGGGTAAAATTTGGGAGCGCGGCTATTGGGGGGCAAATTCAAGTCCCGGATGTTCACTCATTCACGATGTCCCTGGCAAAAAAGTCATTTTAGATGAGTTTTTCTGCTTTTTGAAATGTTTTTCCTTTTAAAAATATTGAAAATATAATTTCAGATCGTCTAAAATAATAAAAACAATTGAAAAAGTACTATTTTGCCCACAAAACTGGCAGAACGACCTCAACAACGATGAGCAAAACATTTCATACAGATTTCTGCTGTTGCTAAGGTGGTTGCTAAGGAAGCATTAGCTCAGCCAATAAGCGCCTGGCCCTGCATCCGGGACTTGAATTTGCCCCCCAATAAACGCGTTCCCTTTTGTTATCAGTGAAAAAGATTACAATGCCTCCTCTAGTGTTATTTATAATCTCTATGATCTTGAGCTATTTATTCACATCTTGACGGAACAAGACGCCTGCTAAGGCGTTCACTCCGCCTGCCAAACGAAAATGGGCACAAGGCCAGGCAGGACTGTAACTAGAGAGTTCATTGGGGGTGGGGTACATTCAGTTATTTCTATTCTGCCCAACTAATTCCTTTTTAAATCAATTATTATTAGGGTACCTTCCAAGCCATTTTAAGACATTGCTAGCACATCTTATGTAATCACTAAGATAACCAAAAATCAATGTCTGAGTGACCTGCCAGGCACTCTGTCCAGAGTCCTAGTAGGATTATATTTTTTAGAATTTAATTTAGATTAAAGACTTTCATAGTACATATGTTAAACAAGATTCTTTTACCACCAACATATAGCTGTTTTATTTTGCAAGTAAAGAAAATTTTACTAAAAGTGTATACAATACATCAATCTATTAAATCCATCAATTTATTAAATCTATTCTGTAGCACACTGCCTGAAGTCTCCACGATATAATTTGTTGGGAAAATGTTGGCTAGCCTTTTGATATATTGACAAGCTTTGAATTAGATATTTGATGTGTTGATAAGGTGTCAGGTAAATATTTGGCATGTTTATAAAATGTTGGTAAGGATTTTGACTAGTTGACAAGTTTTCGAGCAGACTTTTGACATGTTGATAAGATCTGAGTTAGTCTTTTGATATGTGGACAAGCTTTGAAATGGACTTTTGACATGTTGATATGCTCCTAGTTAGACTTTTGGCATGTTGACAAGATGTCGGTTAGGTTTTTGGCTTGTTGACAAGATGTCAGTTAGGCTTTTGGCTTGTTGACAAGATGTTGGTTAGGCTTTTGGCTCGTTGACAAGATGCCGATAAGGCTTTTGGCTTGTTGACAAGATGTCGGTAAGGCTTTTCGTTTGTTGACAAGATGTCGGTTAGGCTTTTGGCTTGGTGACAAGATGTCGGTTAGGCTTTTGGCTTGGTGACAAGATGTCGGTTAGGCTTTTGGCTTGTTAACAAGATGTCAGTAAGGCTTTTGGCTTGTTGACAAGATGTTGGTTAGACTTTGACCTGTACATGCCCACAAGTTGTCAGTTAGACTTTCGACATGCTGAAAAAGTATTTACTTCCAGAAAGCTTCAGGTGTCAGTTAAAACATTGGTATATAGGCAGGGTGTCTGATAAAGGTTTGGCAAATTGAGAAAGTGCCAGTTGAAATTTTACTAAATTTAAGTTAAATTTTGTTCTTTTTTATTTTGCATTTTTGAGTTTTTTTCTTGCTATTTTAATAATTATAGCAACAATCTTTACAGTAATCGACTTAAAAGTATTTCTGTGATCTGTATTTTCTGTGATATCCAATTTGAAATCCTTTCTCTGAGTCAACTATTCAACAATAAACATGTCAATATTAGACTAAGCTATTAAGTCTGAAGTCTCCACGATATAATTTGTTGGGAACTTTAAACTAACATATGTATTTCTGGAATTGGAATGTAAAATGTCTCTTACCTTTTATAATTATATGAAATCCCACAAGCAAATAAATCATTTTGCACGAAATATTAGCATCTCAACATAGGTAGAAATAGAAAACCAAGGAAAGAAATCACAAAGTGTTTAGAATTAGGAACACATTTCCTAGACTCACTCCTTAATCATGGAATGATGGAGTTTATCAAAATTTGCCGTTTTAAAACATTTCTGGAGCAATTTTTTGATAAAGAGCCTTCCTGTCCCTTTTTGTTAACTATTACATGTTAAAAATTGTGTTTTGTATATACATATTTCAGTAGAATTTGCGTTTGATTCTTGTGTAGAAATTTCTAAATTTCCTTAAAAGTAGGAATACAACAGGAAATGATGGAAGCACGCTCTCATCGCTCCTCGGTAAAGTTTCGCGGTGGAATTTGTCGTTTTAAAACATTTTGCATGAGAATTTTTGCACGTAAAACCTTCTTGCGGTTTAGATGTTCTCGCATACATGTTAAAATGCGTGTTTTGTTGACATATTCCGCCGGATATTGAGTTTAAACGCCGTGTTTAGGTCGGCTCACGCGGCTTGTGCCCAGCGGTATCACCCATGAGCGGCGGCACCGACTTCTGACACCGAAAAAAAAAAAAAAACAGAAACGTGGCGAATTTAAAACTCCGCCTTGCCTACGGCAGGCGGAGTAATAATATGCGAGACGAAGACAAGAGCGTCTGATCTAGAGGGCTACAATAATCAGGGGCGGATCTAGGATTTTTGAAAGGGTAGTCAAATAAAAAACGTAGGGCGTGGCCAAAGGTGTGACCAAGGGTGTGGCCAGCAACCACAAATTTATGATTTGGTTGAAAAACTTCCCCAGGCCCCAAAACTCCCTCATGACAAATAAAATATGAATATCACCTCCAGTATGTTTAGCATTTTCCTTTGGTTCAACAAATTGATTGAACAACAATTTGTTTCTAAATTTTAACAGAGTCTGGATAATAAGTATAAATATTTCTATGCAATACAGTAGAAAGACCAAGAATACACAGAAATAAAGACCACTTCTTATCAGTAATATTTAAAATAGCTTCAAGTCCAACCAAGTCATTTTTAGCTATCCCTGTATCTAAGCACTCGACTGAAACAGACGAAGGTAACAGGTTATTGATACTTTTGGAAGTGCTTGCCATGCTCTTTTATAAGAGAGAAAAAAACAAGGAGGATTGCAATAATACCCAGCATTAAGAAAAAGTTCAGTAGATTTTAAAATCCGAAGAGTTTTCACTAAACTATTGTCACCTACCATTACCAAGGACACAGAACTGTACAAGCAATTACCAGAAGCCTTTGAAAGGTTTTTCAAGGTTTGTTAAATTTAGCTGTCTTAGCACTAACAATAATCACATATTCACATCATCGCATTACATAATTGGTGGAACAGTTACTTGAGTTCTTAATCTAATAATATTTGTTAGTCATCATGACTGAATTTATGGAACACATGTGGTCTGTGGTCGATAAAACTCTATTTAAATTATAAAGTCGATATAAACTGATAAACATGTTCACAGCAATTATTTATTGTCAATTAAAATAACACCTAATAATGCATTTGACTCAATGTTTCAACAACAAACATTACATATCGGGAAGCTATAGAACACATAACCTTCGACCTTTGCACCGACCACGCGAACGTGTGCCAATTTGAACTGACATATTTTGAATATTCATAACAAATAAACGATAGAGCTACGCATTTAACAAGGTGTCTTGCCTTAATGCTTTGCACTTCTTGCCCTGTCGCCTGGCAAAAGATAGGATGATGGTTTCAGCACTAAAATTTCAAGCCAGAGAACATCCAGTGTCGTTGAGAGCGTTTCTCAAACGACTTGGGTTTCACGTTGTCGAGTCTTTCAAAAGCGCGTCATTCGCCTTTCGAACGAACTCATCGTCATTCGAGTCAAACGCAGCTTTAACTCCCTCGAAGTCGTATTCAATTATTTCAAAACACTGTCGAGTATACCCTTACAATTCCAACTCAATTTTACTTATGCGAACGCATATTAATTTTAGTTAAGCGGAAGTCAGCAAGTATATAGTTCAATGCTACAGCCGTGGCAATTGAAGTGTTCCTAAAGTATTGCATTAATTCATCTGCTCACTAGAACAAATTGATTTGACAGTTGGTGGAACTGTTTACAAACTTCACAAATTTGACCATCTCTGGTCACTTCCTGCTTCGTTGTGATTGGCCGCTCGTGCCAAAGCCAATGGTGATTGGAGCATTCAACAGGAAGTTGATCAATTATTTAGGAAATTGTAAAATTTTCAAATGTTTTATCAAATGAATTCGTTCATGTCGGCAAATGAATTGATACAATATTTTAGGAACACTTCAATTGCCACGGCTGTAAATGCTACGTTAGTTAATTTAGTTTAGGCAGACTCTGCATATTAATTTTAGTTAGGCGGAAGTCAGCAAAACATGATCTTTTGGCCAATCAGAACTCCTGAATACTGCGTAAAGTTAGGCAGACCCCCGCAAAGTTTAGGCAAACGTCATTTTGCGTAACTCGAGATCAGTCATAACAACTGGACTGTCAATAAACGCCGCAAAATTTATGCAAAGTCGTTTTGCCTTAACTAAAGATCAGTGAGAGTAACTGGACCGCCAACAAATGTAAAATATATATTTCAATTCTGTATTAAATTTAATTTTGGAGAGAGAACTATATCGCTGGAATTTTTAATTAGTAAAATTTTGCGTATTTCGCGTGCCTAACTGGACTACCCCTAGATCCGCCCCGCCTACATGGGGACTACTCCAAAATTAAAACCGCTTCGAAACCAAGGGTTGAGTTCAAATGGTCCAAAAGGGAAAATATGCAAAACGGGACGACAACTACGACCGATGCAAGGCATCTCCCTCACAACAATATAAATAACAATATTATACCTCAAATTCAAATTGTCCAATCAAAATATCGTATTTCTACCACGTGATCAGGTGATTTCTCACTGTATCTCACTTTTGAAGTGAGATACATGGCCACTGAATCTCACTTTTAAAGTGAGATTCAGTAAATATCTCACGCTGTCATGGCAACGCTTGTACACGCAAGCACAGATTGGCAAGTTTTCGTAAACAAAAATGGCGGAATGTGCGAAAAGTTTGATGAACTTTACGAAGAATTATAAAGTATTTTGGAGGACAAGGACGTTAAAAACACAAATATTTAAAAAATTAAAAGGAATTTTCTGTACTTCTCGTTATAAAAATAAACAAAGAACTGGCTATTTTGTATTTACAGCATCATATTCACGAAGTTATGTTCAACTTGAAGAACTTAAAAGTTTATTCTTACGGAAGTTTTTGATTTTTGGTATAATATATCATTTAAAGACCCTCCGCTCCGGGGATTCAGTGAAATATTTCCTTCACTGAATCCCACTCGCTCCGGGTATATAAATGATAATAAACACATTGTATACTATATCATAATAAACAAACAACACACAACAAACAAGAAAGCAGAAAAAAGAGTTGTCTGATCTTCGAACCATTTCAATTCTGGAAGATTAAAATCACCAACAACTACGACATAGTCTTTTTCATTTAGTTCATTCAAAGAATTACGCGTTGAGCTATGGTACCGGTGGACGATAGAAAGTGCATAAAGTTACTGGTTTGCTGTTCTAATCCTTTATTTGTTCAAAAACAAGTTCGCAAAATGGTCTTTCGAGATCAGGACGATGTAATACTTTAAGATCTGACTTGATAGCAACAAGAAGGCCACCTCCAATTTTACCCGATCTTTACGCAATATATTGTAGCCTGGTAGTTCTCCATTTAGAACTGCATTGTTCAAACATGTCTCACATATACACACTACATCATAAGAACTGCCAAAAATTAGTTGTTGTTGTAGGGTTATCTTGCTTATCTTCTTCATTAATGGAAACAAATGCTTTCGGACTTCTTGCACTTAGATATATTATCTTAAGCCCGTTTTCAGTAGGGGAACATGGACCTGGATTTGCTGCGACGTCTCCCGCGAGTAAAATGAGTAAGAAAACGTGAAATAGTTCAGTCCATATGGATGTTTTTCTGGAGAGTTTAACTTTCTTTGGTTAACATCACTGGTAGCAGAACAAATAAAACAGATTTTTTCCGGTAGGACTACAAGTTCAGAACTCATATAACAAAACTATCAATAACTATTTTATTGATGTCATCAGCTCGCTTTGATTTTAAACACAGACAGAGGATTATCACAACGAGTATAAAATATTTCACTTCTTTTAACTACAGGAATAGCATGTGATTTGCATTTGAATAGCATGAGATTATCTACAATGGTTTCACAGCTAAAACGGCCAAGGAAAAGGCGACAATTATCAACTCTTATTTTTCTTCGGTATTTCATCCAGCTGCAAGCCCTTCAGTTGCTAGTAATTATGGAGACTTTTCAGTATCAGAGGGATATATTTCTAAGATACGCTTCAGGTAGACCACGTTTTCAATGCTTGATAAACTTTATATGAATAATATAACGAGAACCTTGGAAGGAAAACAACCCACCCCTTCCTAGTAACAAAACTGGCAGTTTGAGTCGACTTGATATTTTGGTATGCAAGTTAGAAAATTAAGACACTTTAGAACAATACAGGGTGTGTCAAAGTGAAGATAATCAAAATTTGGCGTGCTCTAACGCGCGCATTTATTATTTATTCCACAGAAATCATTCTTTCACAGTCGGAAAGATCAAGCTTTTAGCTTTCAATTGCCACCACGTTTGTGAAAAACGCTAAAAAAATTGTCAATTTTAATTCTTACATGGGATTTAATTTCAACAGATTTACAATAAATTTCCAATGGTTGAAAAATGCGATTTCGACCGGCAATTTTCATGTGATTCGTATTTGCTCAATTGTTCTTCAAATTTTACAATAGCGGTGACATTGAAAAGCTACGTGCTTGGTCTTTCGAACTGTGAAAGAATTATTTCTGTATTTAAAATATTGAGCGCCCTAGAGTACACCAAAGTAAGATTACCTATTTTTGACACCACCTATATGACAAAATCATACAAAATCAGTTGAACTAAGGAATAACAGAACGTGCGACGTTGTGGGCAAAGAATTTTACACCCCCACTGTAATGTTCACGAAATATATTTAATAGTTTTATACATACAGTACATCTTAATCCCAACACATGTTCACTGTAGTTCTGTCTTTCTACACTCTCCCCAGTCCCTATTTCCCATAGTCATAACTAATGTCAACATTACATCCCTCCCTTACTTAAATAAGAACTTCAAACTATTGAAACTACAACAGAACAAATAATAAATAAAATGTATCTTATCTGTCCTAGTCCATGTCAATCGTAGATATTATTTCCAAATCTCTGCACTCTTTGCCTTCGTCTAACTGGATATCTCACAGGATCTCTCACAGGATCATTCTGTCCATGTCGCCAAGATCCGAATCAGATAAATAGTCATCTTCATCGATCTGATGCGATGATTCATCATGTTTAGCAACAGATAGTTTTTTTAAAAAATGGAACATTTCGCGTGATATACTTTCCATCTCTCACAGCAGTAACTCTGTTTCCTTGCCGACGTGTTACTTGAAACGTTGCTGGATTGTATTTTGTGGACAATTTGTTTGATTTTGGTTGACGAACTAACACCACGTCTCCTTCTTTAATGTCTGAGCTTTTTGCTGTATTTTTAGAATCAGAATAATTCTTCATTTTCTTTTTCAATCTTGTCTCCCTCTCCTTTACCTCTTGATGAACTGAAGTGGCATTTTCTGCTGTGAACTGAGGTAATTTAGTTCGAATTGTTCGATTGTACAGCAAGTCAGCAGGACTCTTGCCCGTAGTAGCGTGAGGGGTGGCTCTGTAATTAAGTAAAAATTGAATATTTCCATTTTCCAATCTTTGTTGTCATGACGTGCAGACTTAACAGCTTTAACAAGTGGTTTCATAAAGTTTTCAGCTTCCCCATTTCCTTGTGGCCATAATGGGGAGCTGGGTTTGTGTTTAATACCATGGTCTTTCAGAAACTGGTGAAATGCATGGCTCTGGAATGGGGGACCATTGTCACTCTTTAACACTTCGGGTATGCCATGTGTTGCAAAGATCCTTTTAAGCTTCAGTATTGTGGATTGAGCGGACGTTGAGCTCACAATTTCCACTTCTGGAAAGCGCGAGTACGCGTCAATAACTACTAAAAGGTAATGGAAATGGGCCGCAAAAATCGATGTTGACTGTGTGCCAGGGCCGTGGGGGTAATGTGGTCATACGTAACGGTTCAGCGGGGCACTTTGTGCCATTTGCTTGGCATAGAATGCACGTATGGACTGCATTCTTGGCAAGTTTGTCGACGCCTGGATACCAGACCTTTTCAGGTAACAACTGTTTAGTTTTTACCAGACCTTGGTGGCCTTCATGATCAATATGGATAGCTTTCAAACGAAGCCTTTCTGGCAGAATAATCCTGGAGCCACGTAGTATAATTCGATCGTGCTCATTCAACGCGAGTTCAGATTTAATTTTTCTATATGCTTTCAGTTCGGGAATGCTCACGTTGGGATGAGACTGTGTGGTTAAATTATCTATCAAGTACCATTTACCTGTTGTGATGAGTTCCATCAGCAGCTGCAAAGTGGGATCAGCTGTTGTTGCTTGTTGTATCTCTGGTAAGGCCTTAGGAACAGCGTGTTGAGTCAGAAAGCAAACACGCTTCTCAGCAATGTTTTAGAATTGTTTGTCACCACTAGTGTCATTTATGGGCAGATGGCGAGATAAAAAATCCGATGGGTTATCATGACCCTTTGTATAACTGACCTCAAAATCATAGTCTTGCAATCGAAGGTTCCATCTCTCAATTCGTGCCGGGAGTCGGGATTGTGGGTTGTTTAAGATCAATTCAACTGGTTTGCAGTCAGTTATCAAGGTAAAATGTCCTCCATACAAGTATACATGCAAACGTTCGACAGCCCAAACGATTGCAAGAGCTTCACGCTCCGTTTGACTGTATCGTCTTTCCACATCAGACAACGATCGGCTGATGTAAGCAACTACTTTCCTGTCAACTGATCCAGAACCTTTTTGAGTTAGAATTGCTGATAGGCCAAATAGTGAAGCATCTGTGATGAGTTCTGTTTGCTTGGTTTTATCAAAATAAGCCATTACTGTTTCGCTCATCAAGGCAGCCTTTACTGCATTGAATGACTGTGCATGCCGAGATGACCACTTAAAAGGCACATTCTTCTTGGTAAGTTCTCGTAAGGGCTCTCTCAAATCGCTAAAATTTGGGATAAACTTTGCACAGTAGGTTGCCATGCCAAGAAAACTTCGGACTTCTTTGACCGACTGTGGAGATGAGCAATTATGAATAGCTTTCACCTTAGCTGGATCAGGTGAGACCCCCACCCTAGAGAAGACAAGAGCAAAAAATGTGAGCTGTGATTGACTGAACTCACATTTATTTTGGTTTAGTGTTAGTCCAATGTGGAAAAACCGTTCAAAAACCGCACGAAGAGCTTCGTCATGGTCAGCTTGTGTCTGACCAAAAATGATTATATCATCACTAATGTTTATTGTATTAGGAATGTCACGAATTTGCTCACCAATTACATGTTGAAAAATTTCACTGGCTGAGTTGGTGCCAAAATTTAGTTTCTTGTATCTATGAAGTCCCTTGTGTGTGGCAAATGTGGTTATATGTCTACTTTCTTCTGCCAGAGACAGTTGGTGGTACCCAGCACGAAGATCAAGCTTTGCGAACACTGTAGCACCATTTCATTTGTGATCAAATCATTTACAGTGGGCATCGGATGTCGTTCACGTTGAGTTGCTTTTTTCGGCATATGCATGTCAACACATAAACTTACATCACCATCTTTCTTTGGGATCACTACTAACGGACAGACCCATGGAGTAGCATCTACAACTTTTTCAATAATTCCATCACGCTTAAGCTGGTCTAAAGCTTCGGAAACCTTTTGACGCATGTGAAAGGGAATCCGATGAGGGGAGAGGGGATTGGGCAACTGGGGGAACATTTTCATCGATGTGCAGTTTGACTTCAAAATTCTTGAGGGTACCAATTCCATCAAAGAGGTGAGCATATTCCTTCAATAACTGTTCATGACCAGTATATTCAGGTTGTAACTTGTTAATGTTTATCATTATAAGACCCAAAGCAGATGCAGTTTGATAACTAAGTAGACATCAAAAGTTGCCTTTGATGACATGAATTTGAGAGGTTGTTGAGCCAGTTGAACAAGCCAAAGTTGCCTCAAATTTGCCCATTACTGGTAGCTGTGTTTTTGCACCATAGGCAAATAAGCGTGTAGAAGAAAGTTGAAGTACTATGGGTGCATTTTGTCTCACAGTGTTGAAAGTATGTTCATCAATTATATCAACAGAAGCACCAGTGTCAATAACCATGTTAATAGGGATGTTATTCACAGAAATTTGTATCAGTGAAGTATTGTGCTTACTGGTCGATTTTAAGGTAAAAATATATTCCTCCTCACTGCTACTGTTACTATTTCCAGGTTTTACACAGACTTTACGCACTTTATGAGACTTTTTAGTAGACTGTCGAGGATCATGTTGACTGGCACGACGCATTCGAGTAGCACTGCGACAGACTTTTGCAAAATGATTTGGCTTTCCACAGTTCAGACATGATTTTCCTTTTGCTGGGCAGATGTTGTTGTTATGGGGCCAGGGACCTCCACAGTTTCTACACTGCGGTTGCGTGACAGAATCTTGTCGTGTACGTGATACTTGTTGTTGAGCAGGGACTCTGTTGCTAGGGCCAACAGCTTCAACGACCTCCTCAGAAATGCTTGTTGATTCAAGCGACTTTTCGATTCCAGTTGCTTGCGATTCACTCAGTTCAAAAGCTCGACCTTTTGCCAAAAGTTTTGCTAGTGTGAGTTCATTGTCGAGAAGTGCATAACGACGTAAACGTTTTGATGAACAGTTTTGAATTATGGCTGATTTGACTTCCTTATCAATGCTTGTGAAGTCACACGTTGCCGCTAACTTTCTGCGACGAGTTGTGAATTGATCTATTGTCTCATCTGCTTGCTGCTTTGCCGCACGAAACTTGAAAATTTCGTAGTCCACATGTTTTCTTGGCGAAAAATACGTGTCGAGAGATGCGACAGCAGAATCGTAGTCGTCGTCACCACCCGTTTCTGCCAAGGTGTCAAAAATATCTTGCGTGGCTTGGCCAGCTTGATGCAACAAGAGAGCTCGCTTTTGTTTGTTGTCGGTCACATTTAGAGCAATAAGATAGGTTTCAAAACGACGTTTCCATGTTTTCCAGCGTTGACTGAGGGAACTTGGGTCAGACAACGGATCAAATGGCGCCATTGGGGTCAAATCAATTTGGCCAGTTGCCATTTTTAGCTTGTGTATAACGTTTCCAACTGACTTTCGAGGTTATAAATCGTTTGTGTATATAAACGATGACTTTCTAAAACAATCAAGTGGATTTTCCTCGTCGCCAATGTAAAGTTCACGAAATATATTTAATAGTTTTATACATACATCTTAATCCCAACACATGTTCACTGCAGTTCCGTCTTTCTACACTCTCCCCAGTCCCTATTTCCCATAGTCATAACTAATGTCAACATTACAGCCACAAGTCTGTTATCCGACAGTCGTGTGAAGTTAAAATTGCCTGGGATGTACCCATACGAGTTCTTTGCAACAAAGGTGGTTGAAATTTAAGTCTCCGTACCGAGACGTTTAGCCAAACCGAGAAAGCAAATCGAGTCTGTGGAGTTGAATACTTTCGAAGATGCGAGCGGAATGTAGGAGTTCCGGCAGCTGCATAGGTCATACAACAACCATCCAAAGTTACTAGTGGTCTCGTGGCAGTGAAGTAGAGTCATGCGAAGAAAGGGGTATCATCCTGACACTTGAATTGGTATCAGGGCATATGCCCACAAATCTCGTAAGCAATGTCAAAGAGGAAGAATTTCCTGTCAACCTAGTTGTGCCGGGATGGCTAGACGACACAATTTTAGCCTTACTTTGGATCCGGGGTCATGGCAAATTTAAGTTTGTGGAAAACCGAGTGAGAAAAGTCCAGGGAGCTACGTCGAATGGCGACAAGTGACCTCAGGTGATAACTCAGCAGACCTTGGCAGTTGTGGAGGTGACGTAAAGGTCAATCAGCTGGAAAACAAATAACAGCGAGCATGATTCATTTCCCGAGCATGAGTCGGTGATCCTATCGTTCAAGCATTCGAATTCAAACGTTAGCGAGATGCTGCTGCAACGATACGATTGCAGGACATTGCAAGGGAAGAAGAGAATCAGTCGTGAGAAAATAGTAAGAAAGACTTAAACTTAAAGAACAAGAAATTTACATTTTATAGACTTTATATATTACAACCTGTTTTGTTAGGGCATTTAGTTATATATTTGAAAGTGCTGGAAAATGTCAGTTAAATATCAGTTAGTAACCATTATTAGTGACTGTGTATGGTACCGAATTAACCGTAATTTACCTTAATTATGGCACACTATGACAGAGCAATGCGAGATATTCAAATAATGAGATCGAGGTAAAATAACAGCTGATTGAGAAGATAATTATGGGTGTATAAGTGTATAACAGAATTTATTATTTATTGAAAATATTTTAGGAGTTTTGATTGGTTAAAAGCTAAAGGTGAATTGGTGAAATCGTCCTATCCGCTTGGTAGTTGCCCAAATTTGGGGTTGAAAAAAATATACGACATTATGACTCATTTCGTCGTATACTGAAAACAAATATACGACATTATGACTCATTTCGTCGTATATTGACTGGCCTTGTAATCTGACAATTGTTTTAAGAATATTTTTTTCGTAGTCTGATTGACTTATTAAAGTTTCCGAACAATTTCATGCTGTTCCATTATTAGCAGCTTATGTCTTCTTGCTTACAAAGCAAGCCTTTAAACTGAGTTTAAAATATTTTCAAAAAATAATAACACAATTATTGAATTCGGTTCTCGCAGGATATCCTCTGCCTTAAAAATTCCTCATATCCTGCTCGACCTCATTCAGTAATTGTTTAATAATCAGAGTAAAAAGACTGTGAGAGAGACCCATAGTGTGAGTGGTTGAGGAGTGCTTATCGAGTATGGGTATAAAATATTAGAATAAAAAACCAAAAATCTGCCAGTGATAGTCCTCTATTTATAGCTGATTTCTAAAGAGAGGCGTCATGCAGATAAACGTACATGACGTACGTATAAAATAAACACAAACTAAAAATCCAGTTATTTAACTGTAGAAATATCGTGAAAGCGGGGTTTGAACGTTTTAGAAAAGGAATAAAACGGACTACAATCTTGCTTAACTTGTATATTAAACATAAACAAAAAACTACCAAAACGTTACATGCATTCTCTTATCGTTCTGCAATATCGACCGGTGGGCGCGCTAGTCGGGCCCACGAATCACTGTCCATTACTTTATGTTAGAGTTCATGATACAAATACAAGCAATGGAATAACCAGTTCACCTCGCCTTCAGCGAGTAATTGTCAATTAATGGTTCCGGTTATTTTGGGACATCTATAGTATGGTTGTAATCTTAGATCATTGAATTATCTGTATAAGTAAAGTGGAACGATAAGTCAGTGGAGGGAGGGGGGGGGGGGAGTGAAGCCAATTTGATTCAGTGTTCCTGAGTTTTGAGTTGAAATACTTAACGTCAAAAATTCGGCCATATAGCTATCAAATCAAAGCTATTAAAAAGTTTATCGGCAAAATTTCAGTTGTTTTCTTATTTTTTTAGGCACTTTTTTGTCAAAATTCTTGAATTTTATATTAAATGTAACTTTTTAATAGCTTCAATTTGATTCCTGGTCCGATCTTTGGCGTTAAGTATTTCGTCTCAAAACTCAGAAAAATTAACTTGGCTTAACCCATTAACTGAAGTTTTGTATTGAGTTTCACTTGTAGTACAGTTCAATCTGTCTATTATGCGTAGGCTTTTCCCACAGGGCAGCGGTATCTCAATCGGAAATGCGCCAGAACGAGGCTATATAAACGAGGTCATAACGCATAAGTAGCCCTCACCCTTGTGCAATATTCATTGAGGTAATACCTAAAATGCTTCTGGTACTATATGTCCTCTCCCCCTATTCTTTTCTAGTGTGTGTACATTATCCCGTGTCTTTATGCATACATGCACAACTCAGCTAGAATATTAAAGCCTGCATTCGTTTGCGATACATCATTTTATACTATTTTTTGTCCTTGTAGATCATGGGTTCAACATGCAGCAAAAACCCTGAACGTCCTCTTGAATTTGAATTTGAAGGTTTGTTTAGATTCTGGATTAAAGTAGCAGTATCGCCAGATCGCCACTTACTTGAGTTGCAACAGTGCTATAATCCACCAGATCAGGCTTGATATAATCCAACGCAGTGTTACAAAAAAATATCAATTTTTTGACTCAAGTAAAAGGATTTCCTCAATTTTACCTCAGTACGTAGACTCAAATTTTCCAGCGAAATTTGTGTTTTATAGCCTGCTAATGTGGTGTGTCCGCCCTGGTGAAGATTGAGTAAAAATGATGAGCGTGAGTCCAGTATTAGCAGAAAATGTAACGTAGCAAAAAGTACTGAGAAAATAGGCTATTATACTTAAGTGAAAAAACTGCTTAAAGTAAAGGTTTATTTGACCAGACACGATAGCGAAATGGAGGTAACAAAACAGAGTCATAGCCTAGCGTAGCTTTGTATATTCCTCAACAATAATCAGTTTTTCTAACTACTGGTGGTCCAACACAATCGATTGGAAAAGGTACACCCGAACGTAAGTGCGAATTATGCTGCTTATACAGTATATGCTATATACCTCAAAATCAATAATCTTACGATCACAAAGTTGGATTGATATATACACTGTGACCCAAAACAGGTTACCCTCTGAAGCGCCGCACGTTCAAATTTAAATGTGTGTAATTTAGACCCCGTTTACTCCGTACTACCGAATCCGCGTAGTCATGAAATCGAGTTAAAAGTGTCTTTTAATAATAAGCTACCTTAAGTGCTAGCTCATTAAGTACTCGACATAAAACATTGAACGCTTTCAGCATGAGCAGACTTAGCTCCAACTGTAAACTTTTTTGAACACCTTGTATAGGTTTATTGTATGTTAAAATGAGTGTTTGTTTTAGCTCACATTAGATTGTGAGCTATTGGCAGGTCTCTAATTTAATTACGTGTGTATGTACAGTATATCAATTCTAAAATATATACACTGCGACTCACGATATTACTTGTATGAGATATTTATGCCGTACGTATTCAAAATGAGCATTGCCATTCATTAAAACTTACGAACATCAAAACAAAGTTGTGAGAAGGTCTTTACCATGTTGATATTTGATGTTAGTCACATGACTGAAAAAATATGGCGCTGTTCCATATTTAAGGTGGACCACGCTATTAGTTTTAAAAATATGATAACACGATAAGACGTCGTTTTTAACTTAATTGGAAGTGGAAACGACATTCTTTAACCAAAAACAGCATAGGTAACAACAAGAGAATGTTTTAGCTGGAAAATAAACGAACTTGGTGTCATAGTTGAAGGATTTTTCAAAGACTACGTGGAACGGTGGAAAAGAGGGATTCTGGACTTCTAAAATGGATAAGAATGGGAGGTATTAGGCGTCTGAAGAAAAACTGTTCGTAAATTATCATGATAAACGTCAATCAACATTTTGAGAAAGTTTGCTTTGCCATATATCTTCAAAACTAGCAATGATGGATTCCTGGTAAGCAATAATAATTCTAAAAGTACCTCCACTGGTGTCGTGGAATGAACGTTTGGCACTGGATTGAGGCAAAAATATGCTTGAGAGCACAACAGAAGTTTGTCCTTTTGACGGGCAGACGAAATCAGCATGATAAAGCTTGGAAAATGCATGCATGGGTTAGAATATTGATATTCAATGATGGTATGTGACCAGCTAGGCTAAGGAGTCAACAAAAAAGTTCTAAAGTAAACGAGTTCTGCTGGTAACAGCGGAAATAGGGATCAGAGATCTCTTTTGCACATTTAGGCACATATGACGACATGTTGGTTGCTAATAATACGGATCTAAATGATCGTTCTACCACTTCTTTGGCAGGTACCTAAAACCTTTCATCAGAAGTTCCTTTTCCAGCATTAGGGAATTGTCATGTTGATCTCGACTTGTCTGTCTTGTCGGTCTCGACTTGTTGTGCTCTCAAGCATTTTTTTGCCTCAATCCAGTGCCAAACGTTTACTCCACGACACCAGTGGAGATACTTTTAGAATTATTATTGCTTACCAGGAATCCATCATTGCTAGTTTTGAAGATATATGGCAAAGCAAACTTTCTCAAAATGTTGATAGACGTTGATCATGATAATTTACGAACAGTTCTCCTTCAAACGCCTAATACCTCCCATTCTTATCCATTTTAGAAGTCCAGAATCCCTCTTTTCCACCGTTCCACGTAATCTTTGAAAAATCCTTCAACTATGACACCAAGTTCGTATATTTTCTAGCTAAAACATTCTCTTGTTGTTACCTATGCTGTTTTTGGTTAAAGAATGTCGTTCCACTTCCAATTAAGTTAAAAACGACGTCTTATCGTGTTATCATATTTTTAAAACTAATAGCGTGGTCCACCTCAAATATGGAACAGCGCCATATTTTTTCAGTCATGTGACTAACATCAAATATCAACATGGTAAAGATCTTCTCACAACTTTGTTTTGATGTTCGTAAGTTTTAATGAATGGCAATGCTCATTTTGAATACGTACGGCATAAATATCTCATACAAGTAATATCGTGAGTCGCAGTGTAGTTTATCTAGATCATTCTAAGTGATTGCAATGTTCAATAAAAAGAAACTCTGAGCAGTATCATCAGCATGCACTGATGAAGATCCGAGCTCACGTATCGAAAGCTTTGCGATGATTAATTTTCCACAAAATTATATTGCAACTTAGTAAAATTTTACTTTTTCTGTTTTCTAACACAAATAATCGACATGATTCAAAATGAAAATAACAGAACTGGAAAAACCTTCCCTTAACATATCCTATTTGAGGTTCTAAGTATTTTAATTTACTGCTCTGTTTTTTTTTAATTTTTATGTTGATATTATGGGGCTATATCAACACACGCATTTCACATTTAGTTACTGCAATTTTATATTTTTAATAAACCTCCTAATAATAATAATAATAATAATAATAATAATAATAATAATAATAATAATAATAATAATAATAATAATAATAATAATAATAATAATAATAATAATAATAATAATAATAATAATAATAATAATAATAATAATAATGAAGATCTTGGGTTTCACCATTTCCAACAATTTGTTATGGACTGTCATATATGAACAATATAATTTAAAAAGCTAACAAACGTCTCTTCAATTTTGCTCAATTTTAGTTGTTGTAAAAAACGGGCAAAAAATCAAGTAACTGATATCATTAACTTCTACTCTACTCTCTTGTATCCGACCTGTTATGAAATGCAGGGCACAGCTGGTATTCTATTATGCTCTGCTCGAGTATACCCAGGAAAACATTGAACGAGTCCAGAAACGTGCATTATCCTTCATATTCCCAGAGATTACTTATAAAGAAAGATTATAGTTGGCAAAACTTGACACGCTGTCCAGTTGACGCAAACATTTTTTTCATGTACGGTTGATGATAATCACAAGCAGTACTACCTCTTACTAGAGAAAAAAGATATCATAATATTACTAAAGAAATAAGCGAGCTTATGAATCGCTATTCATTACTTTGCCTGCCCTTAGGGCGTGGCGGAATTATAAATTTGCCTCTTGGGTTTCTATTTCTACCTACGCCGAGACGCTGATATCTTAAAGGGTGATTACATAAGATTTGCTAGCCCAGTTTTTAACTAACCTAATTCCTTCCTAATCCTAAAACTAACCTAAATCCATTCCTAATTCCTCCCAGCGGCTTCAAAGGTATATTTGAAAGGACCGAGTTTAGTACTATCAGGGTGTTAGCCAGAAGTTTAAACAGCCCCTGTTTAAATGAAATTGGGAAATTTATTCTGATTACAGCAGTATAAAGTTCCAAATTTCTTTCTGGGTCTATGTGCATGCCGCCTTCTAATAATTGTTTTGCATTATTGTGTCTTTAAAATGGCACCCTTCACATATAGCATGCAGCACTGTCAAAATATTTAGGTTAATGCAACTACCT